>JAUTDX010004475.1:0-27226 GCA_030844895.1 Ambrosia x helenae
GTCAGCAACGGTTCAACCGGTTGTACCAGCAATTGAACCGGTTGTAACGGCGGGTATGAATTGATTTTTAAAACATTGATCTTATCTGTAAAATAATTGAACAAGCACCATTTCATAATGCATGTTTTGTAACATCAAGACTAAGAGCCACATACATCATTTTCTTGCCTGGTATGGGCGGTGGAGGTGGTCTAAAATGTCGTGGTATAATACATCATAGCTGTACTCCGCCGTAATATTATAGCCACGTACCCTTTTAGTCTATTTTTTATTTATTATATTCACGGGTTTCTTACAACTAGTCGTTTATTTATTTATTTCAATTCAATCATGTCCCATATTATTAATAATTATTAATTATTAATCTTGTGCATGGTTTCAAAAATATTTAACAATTATCATGCATACGTCATGCAGAGCTCACTTCATTTATAGTTTTATCAGATGACTTAGCTTAAGGTCACGGGGTCCTGTTGTGTTGTTTGTGTCAATACATTTATACTATTCTAGTTCACGTACTACTTGTTGTACTTGAGATCCAAATCAGTAAATTACGTAGGGTTTCTTACTTTCTTCTTTTGATTTGATGGTGAACTTGAATATTTGATGATATTAGCGGACAATATTATTTTGCATTAATTGTATTTATTGTGGAGATCTGTTTTCATGTTTATAGCCTTGTAGTTGTGTATTTATAATTTTTCTTGTTATCAATGAAAGGCAATCATTCTCATAGATTAACATGGTATCACAGCCAACCAACTGGGCTAGCTCAGTTGGCCACCCCAATGAGGGATAGACGCTTGACCGAATGAGGTCATGGGTTCGATTCTTAGGGGGGGAGGGTTTACCCATTTAAAAGTAGGGGTTCCCGCCTGGGGTTGTAGAGGGATCGGTCCCGCTAGAGCGGCAGAAATTCAACCGCTAGGATTCGATCCGGGGTCTCCCATAGGGAGTCCAAAGGCTTTACCAGTTGATCTACTCCTTCCAAAAAAAAACATGGTATCACAGCCTTCCCCATAACTGCAATTTTTTTTTTCCTTTTTTACAAGATTTCTATCCCAGGTTTCGACCCTCATAGTTGCCGCCACACTTCCCTTTCTTTCCTGTATTTCATAAATTTGTTTCCACCCAATTTCGCCTATATATGAAAACTTTTCAATGTGGCATGGGTGGAGAATTCAACAAACACCAATTTAAACAATTTGCAACCACACATGGTTTGCAATTACGGTTTTCATGTCCATACACTTTCCATACCTCGGTTTACTTACATAACATACTCGCTGCCAAACAGATTGGTTTTCGAACACCCACAGCTGCCCTATATCTTAAACACCCTGACTATGAACACCTTTGCGTGTTTGGTTGTGCGTGCTACCCCAATCAATCTGACACCCGTCCACACAAACTCGCCCCCAAATCTTCACTTTGTGTCTCCCTTGGGTACCCTACTGATCATAGTGGCTATAGATGCCTTTGATCTCTTATCTAGCAAAATCATATGATCTCGCCATGTCACATTCAATGAGCTTGAATTTCCCCATTCCAAAACCTACAAACCCGACCATTCATCCTATACCTTCCTTGAGTCTGAGCCCTCACCCATCCTCTTTAACTAGCATATAACCACCACACCCATTACTTCCGCACACCTACCTCCCATCGTCCCTCCTACTCCTACACATCACCACACTCCTCCTCAAATCCACTCCTAACCTTCTACGCATCAAACCCAGCCTCCCATCACCTACTTGAGACGCCTCCTACGGCCCGTCTCTCAAACTACCCAACCTCTTACGCCCCAACCCATAACTCAGGCCCAACATCACCCACCTAGGCCCAACTCCTAAACTCATCCTTGTATCCCGACCCACCCCCCACCCCCGGCTCCACATCCTGTCCTGCCTCACTCACCTTCGACAAACCACTTCAGCCACACCCACAACTCACCCGGTCCCACCCTGACACCAAATGACCACCCGGTCTCGGATGGACATCCAAACCTAAAACATCCTTTATCCTTAACGGGGACGTCGTTTCCCCATTACCCAAATCACACACTTGATTCAATGTCTGATCCGCACTGGTCAGATGCCATAAAAACGGATACACAGTTTTAATGGATAATAGCACATGGGATCTCATGCCTCGACCGCATGATGCATACGTATTAGATGTATGTGGTTATTTCGCCACAAGTTTGTAGATGCTCACTTGAATGGTATAAAGCTCGCATTGTGGTTAATGGTAAATCCCAACAGGTTGCATTGATTGCGATGAGACGTTTAGTCCCGTGGTTAAACCTACCACCATTTGCACAATACTGAGTTTGGCATTATCACGGCCTTGGCCTATAAATCAGCTTGATGTGAAAAATGCCTTTTTACATGGCGATTTACATAAAAACCATTTATATGTTTCAACCACCAGGTTTTGTGGACCAGCAAACCCAAAATTTGTGTGCATGTTAAAGAAGTCTCTGAAGGGATAGGGTCCTAATTTCTAGCGCGGAGATGGACCCTACCCCGTAACATTGTTGACTAACAAGACCTTCGCGGACAGAATCACGAATGCCATTCACAAGGCTAAGTATTTGAAGACAACAAACCTTCCGCGGAGCCCAAGACTTGCAAAGCCACACATGGCGTGCAATCCATTCATGCAAGACCCATCACCCAACTCAGCGATGGTTTTCCGCAGACCAATCACAACCTGACGCGTGTTAGTGCTGGCCCGCCAAGTCTGAGCACCACCAGGGAAGGTGCAACTCCCATTATCTCCACTTGCTGCACTTATCTCCTTTGTGTTTAGGTGTCACCTAAGACGACCTTCCAGAAGGAGCAGAATGGCGCCAACTGACATAGCCTGACGCAGACAGAGAAAGATCCGCCTACAACCACTAGCAACGCACCATTGGATTTTTGGCAGGGCGGTACCCCTTTCTCTCTCTCCTGCATTTATTACATTCAGTTTGCTTATAATTTCCTTAGTCCAAACCTAACCAATTGGCCGAAAGGAAGGCAAGCCCATAACCCAGGCCTATGCCCATCGTCGTGGTTGAGTCAATGGTAACCGGCCCGTGTACTCCCTATATAAAGGAGCCCACACCTCCTTTGTTTAGGATCTCACTCTCTCGATCATACACTTACAACCTACCGGCCAAACACAATTTTTTGTGTCTCCTATCACGAGTTCTCGTGACTCTAGGCGGTCTCCTTCTTTGTACAACCCATAGATTCTTTCTTACCGGTCCGGATCCAACCAAGGTGTAGAGAAAAGGATTATATCCTATAGCAATACGAGTTACCACCCCGCATACCTCCTGTGAGGTAAGTACCACTAAGTTATACTTGTTGTTTCTTCAGTCTCTTCATGGCTTAAGAAGGCTCCTCGAGCGTGGTATCAGTGCTTTGCTACATACATACTCAAGTGTGGCTTTTTGAACCACTACATCAGTAACTCTCTATTTATGTACAAACATGGCAACGACATAGCTTATCTTCTTTTGTATGTCAATGACATTATTCTTAAAGCCTCTCTAGATGCATTGTTAAAGTATTTCATCTCAGCTATGTCCAGGGAATTTGCTATGTCTGACCTTGGCAGGTTACATCATTTCTTGGGCATCAAAGTACAACACTAGAATGGTGGCCTACTTCTCTCACAACGCTGCTATGTCAATGACATATTGGCTCGTGATAAAATGGATAATTGCAAGCCCTGCAAAACGCCTATTGATGCTACCACCAAGCTCAATGCTACAGCAGGTGATCCACTACTCGATTATTCAATACTGAAGTCTCGCGGGTGCTTTACAGTACCTCACCTTTACGCGACTAGACATCTCTTACGTTGTTCATCAAGTTTTCATCTTTATGCATGCCCCCAGAGAGCCTCATTTTAATTATCTTAAGCGTATTCTTCGTTATTTTAAGGGTACTACTGATGATGGTTTGCATCTTTCTCCCTCCAAATCAGCTAACCTTAATGCATATTCTGAAGCTGACTAGGGGGGGGGGGTTGCCCAGATACGCATCGTCCCACTTCAGGTTATTGTGTTTTTCTTAGTGACAACTTGGTCTCCTAGTCATCAAACCGTCAACCTAACCATCACCCTCTCCGGTGCTGAGGCAGAATATCTAGTTGTTGCCAATACCACTGCCGAGCTTTCATGGATTCGTAATCTTCTACTTGAATTGCAGGTTCCCATTCGTCAAGGGGTCCATCATTTACTGTGACAATATTTCAGCCATGTACCTATCTCAGAATGCATATAGCATCATGGTACCAAGAAAGTGGAAACTGACATTCCCTTTGTTCGTGAGAAGGTTAGACTTGGTGTTGTTCGCGTTTTGCACGTTCCAATGGAATATCAGTATGCAGATGAGTGAAGGTTTGCCGCGCATATTGTTCGATCATTTCAAGTCCAGTCTTTGCATTAGGCCGGCTACTGCTTCGACTGCGGGGTTCTATTAACAAACCATATTATTTTGCAATGATTGTATTTATTTTGTATATATCTCATGGATTTGTGGAGATCTTGTTTCCATGTTTATAGCCCTGTAATTGTGTATTTATACCCTTCTTATTATCAATGAAAGGCAATCATTCTCAAAGATTAATAGATGAATCATATACGACGCTAGGTGGCCGCATGTTCTTTGAACAACAACATGCCGAATGATTGTCTTTGGTTTTTCGAAAGTTGTGTTAGATTCGAGAGCCAGATGATGATGTTAAGAGAGGTAGAGTTCAGATTTGGCGGTTAGAGATTGGTTGCTATTTTCTTTTACTCTGATTTGCCATTGTTTTCGGACAAAAAATTGTGTGTGACTGATATTAGTGATAAAAAAGACGGAATTAAGTTATGACCAAACTTGCTAACATATTTACAAGGAACTAAGTTGTGACATATATTGTTTTATTTTTTAATTTGTGATGGAATTTTGGTCGTAAATTTGCATTGAGGATTTGTGTAGCATAGAGATGCACAAAACAAGGGTATTAGGTCGTACCCGGAACCGGGTAAGCCCAATGGGATACAATCGGCCCAGGGTTTTCCAAGGAATCAAATAGGAACTGGACCCGTATACAAGTAATGTAGTGTAGTACCCAGTAGACCTGGTTTGGGTATGGTTTGAGTCCGAGTAGGAACCGAAACTCGGGAGTTCAGAATCAGGTATGAGTTAAAAAAAATCAAAAAAGAACCGTTGGAATCGGTTTCCTACGGTAATATAGCCGTTAGAAACCAGTTATTTACCATTTAACCATCCTAATTAAGTATAAATATGTGTAGAATAATGTTTAATTACACTACTTCTCTAACTTTCAAACGCTCTCTAAAACGTAAATTGCTCAATGACGACAAATAATGAAGAAGTTGTTTTGCTAATTGAAACCAAAAGAAACCTGGACATTTGGTCCCACTACGAATTATGTGGGAAGTACTTGAAAGCCGTGGAAAACTCAACTTAAAAAAACCTATGGTCAAATATTGTCCAATGAGAAAAGCTAAAAAGAAGGCGAATCGTTTGGACCTACAAACTAAAACTAGTGTAGTTAGTTGTTCAAGTTCCACTTTATGTTTTAGATGTTTAAATTTAATGTTAAGTTTTAATGTTTATATTAAGTTTAAACATGCTTAAAGTTAATGATTAATTTTAATAAAATAACATTTATATTAAACACAGTTAACAATAAACATAAACAAATTAACGTACTATCATACAAATTACAAAATCACATCCATTATATGCTTTTAAATTCTTAACTTGGTAATCGGTCTTCCATTAACTCGTTCAAAGCCATATATTCTTCATCAACATGGTCATCGGTATTTGGGTCATATAACTTGTTGATCCATCGGCAGTAAATATCGTGAAGTCTTCCAATCGGGTAGGAAATACTTTTGATATTTTCTTTGATATCATAACTTGTACGGTTAGTTTCGAAACCCATTCCTCGGTTAAACCTCTACTTAAGGTGATACCACAACGTAGGACTAGGTTGAAGCCTTGTACCCTTTGCTCGTAAATGTTTGACCCTAACGTCTACAAAGCTAAAAGTACTTCTCATCCTTGCTCCAAGGTGAAGACATTTTCGTATGTTTTTTTATTTTGCGTATTTTGGGGTTCGTTTATGAGTTTTAGAGTTGGGTAATTAACAAATACCCCCCCCCCCCATAACAATACAATAACCAAACCAACCGCGCTGAGGACATTTTTGTTATAACAAACAGAACATACAAGCTAAATACCTTAAAAACGTTAAAAAAACAGCAACAATTTTCATGGAGATTTGAAAACTGATATTGTGTAATTTCAAACAAATGTAAGTATAAAATTAAACAAATTTAAAAAAAAAAATTAAGTAAAAAATAACACCGCTTGAATCCACAATCAGTTGAATTCATTCATTTTTGGGTTCATAGAGCCCCATGAAATCCCTTTGGTTCGTTGATTACTTTTTTCTTGTTTTCTAAGCAATAACACTAAGCTTTTGCCAAAGCAACCTCTTGCTCAGTTGACCAGGGTGTACTCTTCGCTCTCCTATCGAATTTTTTCCTTTGTTTCGTTGATTTTTTTTAAATGCATCTTCTTCATCTTCTATAACTTCCATTTCTTCGATATCGTTGCCCAAATTATATCCTTCATCATGTGCTTCATATTGTGTCTCTGGCAGAAGTTTGTCATCTTCCTTGTCTTCGCAGATCGGGAGGTTCACTCAATCTCTTCATGAAAATAATGAAGATTTAGACTCCTCATTTCTAACGCATCTAACTCATTATATTGTATTGTACTTGAGGCGCTGGTTGTGTAAAAACTTGAGGTTGTGAATGCGTACTGTTGGTATTAATAATATTGTGGTTGTCAGAGTGGTTGTGTTTGTGGTGGAAAAATTCATCACCGGCCTATACACTTCTTATGAGCTCGAACCCACCCCTCTAACCCTTTGTACCTAATCCTCTACCCTTAGAACTCACTTATTTACTACTTGAACTCGCTCCACTTGATTTAGAAGACTTTTTGTTTGCAACCCCCTATAATTTTCTTAGATACATTGTAAATAAAAATATGGATGAAAGTGTTTGATTTGTGGATGAATATATTTGAGTTGGTTGAGACAAAAGTGTTTGAATTCGATGAGATAAAGTGTTTGAAAATGATAAGATAAAGTGTGAATTGGGTGAGAGATGTAGTGCATTTATATTAATATAGGATTTTGTTAGTGCATGTTTGTGTGACAAATGCTTCTCTAGATTAGTATTGTTTTATATTAGGTTGATAAGTTTATTGTAACATGTTCAACGTAATTATAAGTCAAACATGATAGTCTTTTGTGTTTTACCCTAGCAAACATATCTAGTTAGAGATATTATTCTGAGAAGATGTGCTGAGAAGATGACTTGAGAAGATGCCTGAGAAGATACCTGAGAAGATACCTTGAGAAGATATCCTGAGAAGATAGCTTGAGAAGATAGCTATCTTCACAGGAATCTTTATCTTCACAGGAGGCTACATCTTCACAGGAATCTTCGAAAGCCATCTTCACAGGCCCATGCACTATAAATATGTGCATTGGGGTGTAGGCTAGGGTTAGGTCTTTTGTTGCTTGTAATTGATATTATTCCCACTGAAAGTTTATCAATAGACAAGCCGGTTTTAACAGTTATTAATCGTGTTCAACGTTTGTTCGATTCATCGATTTGCATAAACATCTATCAAGGATTCCGCACTTTGATAGATCTGATCTAAGCTTGTATCGATCCGTTCAAGGACCTACAATTGGTATCAGAGCCTTAGGCTCAAAAGATTGTACTGTTCAAGCTTGATTGTTGCAAATATTGAATCGATTGAAACGTGTTTTGCGTTTAAATCTTCTGGTTTTGTATCTTAAAAATCATTCTCGGTCATTATAAGTCGTTTTCAGAAAGTCATAATCGATTTGAAACTGTTGTCTTTCGTAAATCACAATTCAGATTTGAACAGATTTTTTTAGCGAAGATAGGGATTAATAACGAAGATAACCCATCTTCGTTTCTTATTTATTTGGTTTGTGACTCATCTTCGTGAAACAATAATTTTGTAAAAGGGGTTCATCTTCGTTCAAAGGTTAATATCATTAATTGATCTTTTTTTTTTCTATCTTCGTCAAAAATAAAGTGGTGCATCTTCGTTAACTAAAAAAAAAAAAAGAAACACAAACGTAGTTCTATTTCATTTAAGATTGTTGCAAATTATTAAGATATACATCTTCGTTTTCGTGGAATATTTAGTTTATTTATCTTCGTGAAATAGTTAAGTTCGTGATTCTTTATCTTTGTGTATCTGTTCAAACGGTCTGATTATAATTCTAATCTTTTATGTGGGTTGTTAATTTGAACCTTGAATTGAAATTTGAACCTTAAATTGAACTTGCACTTTGTCTTGGACTTGGACTTTGGACCTACATTTGAATCTTGGACATTTAAAATAAATTAAATTCATATTAAACAAAAAAATGTCGACTCTAAACAAGATGTTAGAAATGGACCATGAAGTAGGCAAGTCAAACTCACCACCTAAAATGATTTCGGTTAACGATTATTACTGGTGGAAGGACAGGTTTGAAGAATGGGCAAGGTTTTACATGATGAGAGGATGGATTTGCATAAGAGATGGTTACATACCACCATCCAGAGATGTAAATGGTCGAACTGTTAAGGTTGACTTTAAAAATATGGATGAAGAAGAAAAGCAAATGTTCGAAGCTGAGAACAAAGCACATGCTGCCATCACAATGAGCATGCCACAAGAGATATTGCACACGTTTAGAAAATATCAAAATGCACAAGATTTGTGGGAAGCTCTTGAAAAACGGTTTCAGGGAAATGATAACGTTAAGAAAAATAGAGTTGATTTACTTAAGAAACAGTTTGCTGTCTTTAGGGCATTCACAGGTGAAACCCTAGAAGAGATCATTACGAGATACTACCATCTTGTTACGGAACTGGAGAATTACAAGATTGAGCACACTGATGTAGAGATGACCACCAAGATTCTAGATGCATTGCCTGCAAAGTGGGAAGTTTATACTCTTCTCATTAAAGAAAATCCTGAATTCGCCACCTACACGCTTGATGATGTTATAGGAAAGCTTAGAGCCTATGATCTGGCGATGAAGAGGAAGGATGAAGGTTCTGATCAGGTTCAAGATCCGGGAGTGTATTATGGGAAATCGTCATCCAAATCCTCATCCGGTGGCACCTCAAGCAGCAGTGGGAATGCAACTGCATTCTTCTTAGGAGAAAATTCTGGTAACATTATGTTAGATTCTGATGGTGAAGTTTGTTTTGTATCTGTTTCAGGTGAGTCAACAAAAGTGAAGGACATTCCCTCAGGAAGAGACAAGGGAAAGAGCACTGCTGAATCCAAATGTGATCACAAGTCATGCAAGTCTATGCCTATGAGTGTCAAATCAGCAGAAGAGCAGCTTGCAGTTCTGTCTTCCTTTGTAGCATCCTACGAAAATTACATACAAGGGAAGATAAACGATCCGACAGTTTTTGATGAAGACTATGATCAAATAGATCCGGATGACTTAGAAGAAATGGATTTGCAATGGAATCTTGCTATGATCTCCAGAAGAGCAAAAAGGTTCATGGACAGAACTGGAAGAAAGCTGGTGGGAGGTCGAGCTGGATTTGACAAATCAAAGGTGAAATGCTACAACTGCTACAACTTCGGTCACTTTGCAAGAGAATGCTCAAGACCAAAGAACCAGAACCAGAATCAAAATAATACTGTCAGGCAAAGCTCGTCAGTGGGGCCATCTCAGAGCAACACTAGCCCTAAGGCCCTAATGGTAGCAAAACCTGATGGTACGTATGACTGGAGTTGTGTGCTTGATGGTACTGATGGATCGAGCAATCATGCATTCATGGCAGAGATTGTGGAAGAAAAGTCTGAAAGTGATGGAGAATCTAGTGTCGAGACTGAAGAGAAAGAAAGTACAACTGAAGAGGCTGAAGCAACCAAGATTGAAAAGGAAGCTGTTAAGGAATCAACTGCACAGGTGCTGGATCTGACAGCATCAACTGAGGGGATGTCTGCTAAAGAATTCATGGCTTACATGGCAGACTTGTCCTCCAATGAGAAAAAGGTACTCCTTCCTCTACCTCTAGTTGTAGAAGCTTGTAATAAATGTGTTGATTATGCTGAGCGTATATTGTTACTTGTGAAAGAAAATGATAACGTAGCTGAGCATAATAAATCACTAGTTGTGCTTTTAGACAAAGAGAAAGAGTTTAACATAGGCAATAAGATTAGAGAAGGGAACCTGAAAACCTCCCTTAATGCTGCTAAGAAAGATCTAAAAGAACTTAACTATGCTCTTAGGGAAAAGATAGATTACCTTAATCTAACACAGTTGGCCTTAGTTGATAAACAAGAAGAGATTGCTAAGAAAAACGCTGAAATAGACCAACTTAAGGTTAAGGTAGCTGATCTGAATAGGCAGATAGATCAAGTTCGCAGCTCAAAATATCTTATAAGTGCCTTAATAGATTCTGGAAGAGACACCAAGAAGTTTATTGATGAAAAAGGTGGATTAGGTTACCAAGATGTACCACCTCCTGTAACTGGAAACTATTCGTTTCTACCAACTGAGAAGGAGGTAACAGAAGAAATCTGTAAACCTAAGATAGATGAGAAGAAATTTGATGTAAGTAAGAGTGAGATTAGTACTGAGAGTGGCAGTTCATCCAGTGTGTCTGAGGATGAACAAACAGGTGAAGTGTTAAAGAACAGCACTGGGTCGGGGGTTAATAAAACTAATCCAGTTAAAATTAACTCAACTGAATCAAAGACTCAACCCAAAAAGGCTGAACCAAAATCGATTTTGCAAAATCCTAAATTTGTTAAGAAAGGTGAAGCCAAAACTGAAATTACACAGGGTAATGCTGAATGTTCAGGCAACACTTCACCAAAATCTGCTAGCAATGAGGGATCGACCTCAAGGGGACAATACAAAAAGCCCCTTGAGAAGCGATCCTGTTTTAAATGTCATCAAAAAGGTCATGTAGCTAGCATGTGTACTGTCAAGAAGAAAAATAGCACTGCATCAACTGATGCAAAGAAAGGTGAGACTCCTGCTAAGTCTGAAAGCAGGAAAGAGGTAAGCAACTCTGCAAAGAAATCTTTGCAGAGACAACTTGAGAAAGAATCAGGCGGTGGGTCTAGGGATCCTGGAAAACGCCCAGTAAACAAGAATTTTGAAAAACCAGCGTTTATCCCTAGACAGGTAAGTGTTGGCCAGACAAGCACATCTGATGCTCAACCATTTACGCAGGCAGTACCTGCAAATGCCAACAAGTACCAACCACCTCATAAGCAACAACGTCACCAAAATCCACAAGGTGACAAGTTTAACTCTGTAAATAACTATAATAATCAAAATGGTTATAGGGATAGACAGTATTCAAATAACCAACATTTTTCAAGAAATAACTATAATCAGGGATACTCCAACAGAGGGAGTTATCCACAAAATAACAATAACGGGCCAGTGAATCAAAGAGGATATCACAATTCTCAGAATCAAAGGCCCTACAGACATTATAACCAAATGAACAGAAACAGTCCACCAAGATCCAGGACTCCAGTGGGGAGTGATGGATATTGGAGGGAGTTCACTGTTGTTGATGAAATGGGACGACCCAAGACTTTTACAGCTTGGGTCCCCTACTCTAACTAATCCTCTTTGTGAATGCAGGAGCTGCTGAGGAGGGTTATCAACTGGTGGTATGTTGATAGCGGCTGCTCCAGGCATATGACAGGGGAGTTAAGATTGTTGATTGAATTTATGAAATGTGATGGAGGTTTTGTAAACTTTGCTGGCGCCAAAGGCGGGCGCATCTCAGGAAAGGGTAAGGTCACTAATGGCAAGATCACCCTAGAAGGAGTGAACTATGTTGAGGAGCTCAAACACAATCTCATGAGTGTCTCACAAATCTGCGACAAGGGGCATTCAGTTCACTTCACCAAGACTGAAGCTTTAGTGTTGAAACCAGGAGTAGTAATTCCAAAAGAGTGGATAATTATGAGGGCTCCTAGAAGAAATGACACGTATATCATGGATATGAGTATGCATGACGATTCTTCAACAGAGACTACATGTTTATTGTCCAAAGCATCTGCATCAGACTCACTTCTTTGGCATAGAAAGATGGGACACATCCATTTCAGAAAACTAAACTACATTGTAAAACACGGTTTGGTAACGGGTGTTCCTTTAAAAAGTTTTGGGATTGAGGACAAATGTGTCCCTTGTAAAAAGGGAAAGCAACACAAGAAGCCTCATCACCCAAAAACTGTTAATTCTATTTCTGCTCCTTTTGAGTTGATTCACATTGATCTTTTTGGTCCAGTGAACGTTAGGAGCATTGGTGGAAAATTTCATTGCCTTGTGATTACTGATGATTTTTCTAGATTCTCGTGGGTGTTTTTCTTAGGTACGAAGGATGAAACTGCTGAAATCTTGACGAATTTCATTCTTCAAGCAGAGAATCTGTTCAACACCACACTGAAGAGGATCAGAAGCGACAATGGCTCGGAGTTCAAGAACAGCACATTTTCAATCTTTTGCATTCGCAAGGGAATTGAACATCAATTCAGTGCTCCCTATGAACCTCAACAAAATGGAGTCGCTGAGAGGAAAAACAGGACTTTGATTGAATCTGCTCGAACCATGCTAGCTGACTCTAAGCTTCCTGTTCATTTTTGGGGGGAGGCTGTGAACACAGCATGTTATGTATTGAATAGGGTTTTGACCGTTAAGAAACACAATAAAACGTGTTATGAACTCTTAAACGGTCGTAAGCCCAACATCAAAGATTTTGAGCCATTTGGAATGCCTTGCACTATTCTAAAAACTAAAAACCAACCAAAATTTGGTGAGGTGGCAGAAGAAGGATTCTTCCTTGGTTATGTCCCAGGCTCACCAAACAAACGTGTTTGGAATAAATCAAAGGGTGTAGTTGAAATTGCTTTTAATATTGAAATAACAAGTTACTCACCACCAGATAGTGCACAGGAACCAAGTTGGATGTTCGATTATGACTCTGTCTTTAAGTCTTTTAATGTTCCTCATACCTTTAATGCAGAACCACAGGAAGAAGAACTAGTGATTGTTGATGATGAGGATGATGACTTTGTTTCACCTCGTTCAATAGTCCAGATTTCTGCAGAAAAGACCAAGACAGATGCAAGTACCAGCTCTTCGGGAAACAACCAGTCTTCATCCACATCAGAGGTCACTGAAACTGAAGAAGAACCTTTCACGAATCCGTTCGGGACAGATTCTACTAATGATGAAGTGGCTGCAGGGGATATTAGCTCCAATTTAGATGAAGATATGCCGGTAGACACTGTGATTTCAACACGCGCAAATAGGGTTCATTCAGTTGACTTCATCCTGGGGGATCCTAATGCGGGCATTCAGACTCGGAGAAGTTTTGCTAATGCAAACTGCATGTATGCAAGAATTGTTGATTCAGGGATTGTGAACAAATGTATGAAGTGCTTTATCTCGCAAATTGAACCTAAGAGTTATCAATTGGCTCTTCGGGACAATGCGTGGGTAGAAGCTATGCAAGAAGAGCTCTCTCAGTTTAGGAAGCTCAAAGTCTGGGAGTTGGTCGATCTCCCTCGAGGTGCACAGGAAATTGGCACCAAATGGGTTTTTCGAAACAAGAAAGACGACAATGGTGTAGTGGTCAGGAATAAGGCTCGTCTTGTGGTAAAAGGGTTTAATCAACAGGAAGGGATAGACTTCAATGAAGTGTTTGCACCAGTTGCTAGGCTAGAGGCTATTCGCTTGTTTCTGGCATTCGCGTCTCACAAAGGATTTAAAGTTTATCAGTTAGACGTTAAAAGCGCCTTTCTGTACGGAAAAGTCCAAGAGCTGGTGTATGTCTCACAACCAGCGGGGTTCACTGATCCAGAATATCCAGATCGGGTCTACAAACTTGACAAGGCCCTTTATGGACTTGATCAGGCACCCAGGGCATGGTATGAGACACTATCTTCTTACCTCTTGAACAATGGATTTGAGAGAGGAAAGATTGACAGTACACTTTTCATTCGGAGAAAAGGAGAAAATTTTCTGCTGGTACAGGTGTACGTTGATGACATCATTTTCGGGTCACCTGATGAAGACTTATGCAAGGAATTCGAGCAGGTCATGAAAAGGAAGTTCGAAATGAGTGCTATGGGGGAGTTGAAGTTCTTTCTTGGTCTACAAGTGGATCAGAAGGCAGATGGAATGTTCATCCATCAAACTAAGTATGTGCATGACATCCTGACTCGTTTCAAGATGAATGATTGCACACCTTACTATACTCCTCTACCGGTCAACCACGGTCTCAGTCCAGATACTGAAAGCGACAAATATGTCGACCCCACAGAGTTCCGGGCAATGATTGGTTCACTCATGTATCTTACTGCTTCTAGACCTGATATTATGTTTCCAGTTTGTCTTTGTGCCAGGTTTCAGGCGGATCCAAAGGAGTCACATATGATTGCGGTCAAACGGATAATGAGATACCTTAATGGGAAACCCAAATTAGGTCTCTGGTATCCATCAGATGGTGGATTAGATCTCTTATCCTACACCGACTCAGACTATGGAGGATGCAACCAGAACAGAAAATCAACGACTGGTGGATGTCAACTACTTGGGGGGAGACTCGTATCCTGGCAATGTAAAAAGCAGGCTTCAGTAGCGGTGTCCTCATGCGAGGTTGAATACGTTGCCGCTGGTAGCTACTGTTCACAGGTTTTGTGGATACAACAACAAATGCGGGATTACGGTTTGAATTTTCAAAATACTCCCATTATGATTGATAACCAATCTACCATTTCCATAACTGAAAACCCAACCAACTTTTCTAAAACAAAACATATTCATATCAGACATCACTTTATAAGAGATTGTTTTGAAAAGAGAATGATTCGTTTAGAAAAAGTTGACACAAAAGATAATTTGGCAGACCTTTACACCAAGGCATTTGACAGGGCTCGTTTTGAACTGTTGGTGCAACTGAACGGGATGAGGAATCCTGAATGATTTTACGTTTCCTATAAGTTTCTGAAGTTTTGTAAATAATTTTCTGTTAAAAAAAAACGAGTTGTCACTGAGCAAAAGAAAAGATATGATAGTACATCGGCTGCTTGACTGTCGCACTTAAAACAGAACAGAGAACTTAAACTGCTAAGTGCAATTGCAGCTTCATCATGTGATATACCAGTAGGCAGACTTACAACACGTACTCAGTCCTCAATAATAATAATAGCAAGAGCTGGACTGTGGTACATGTGGGGAACATAACATCGGCGTACGATCTTATGATCTTAATTCTTGCGTTGATAGATTGCCAAAATCAGAGGTTTCGGGTCTTTATATTGTTGATCTATCCGGGGATAACCTGGCTGCCCTTCTGCTGCATCCAGAAATATGCTGACCTAGGCACAGCCAGGATATCTTAAAAGAGCAAATCCAAAGGATAAATGCCAAAACCCAATATGCTAAACGGCTATCTCAAACGGCCCAAAGCTAAAATTCGTACCACACTGGTATTTGCCCTCACCCTGGTTGAGAACACACTGGTCACTTTGCTGCATCCAGATATATGCTGACCTGTACACCTGTGTGTCTCGTACCTTGTAAAGTATACGGATACCAGCAATATACTCACCTGTTACGATGAAGCTTTGTGCATACCTTGATCGCGGGGGTATGTCATGTTGTGGGACACGCAATACCTACAGTCAAATGCTCATAATCGTAATAAGTAAAGTGAAGCTTTGAAGACAATGATGTAAGTTTGTTTCAGTGGATCAATATACTGGTAATCGCCTTGGACTGCGACTGTGCTTATAATAATTTACCTTTAATTATTCTAACTCGTGTGTTCAGTCTTGTTCTAGCAGATATGATCTTTTCGCCGGTGACTTCTCAACAAAAATAGAGTGTTTACTTTATGCATTTTATTCTAGTTTATCTTATTAATGCTTTTATTTTAAAAAAAAAAAATCAAAAAAAAAAAAACAAAAAGATTTTCTATTTTTCAACTTCAATTCTTAATGCACGGGAAATGGTCTTTTAAGGGAGTACTCGTACTGTTTGGGAAAACGTCTTGTTTTCGTCCTAACCAACTTTTCTCAAAAGCCAAGTCATTGCTTCGTCACAAATAACTAAAAACTGAAACTTTTCGGGCATGGATTTATGTTCAAGGCCCAGTTCTGAAAAACTGTTGGGTTAAGTTGTTGTGCAAATTTTTTTTTAATCCATAAGGCCCAATTTTAATTCTTTAATGATTAAGTTGTTTCACTAATGTTTGGAAAGGGAGATTTTTGCAGACTCGCCACAGAAGTCGGAACCTCCTACTGATACTGTGGAAGAGAAAAGAAAGAGAGTTGATGATGAGACTGACAAAGACTATCAACCACAAGATTATGATGATGATGGTGATGATGTTTCACCTCTCCGGACTCGTCAGAAGAAGAGAGGAGGAGTTGTTTTTTTGGTGAGCCAAGCTCACAGATGCCATCAGCAGCCTTAGCAGTTACAGTACCCCAACCACCACTTACATGCAAAAGATAGAGCTTTGATACAGATACTTCTTCAACAGAATGCTGAGTTGATGAAGCAATTGCAGGCTCAGGGGGAGAATGTGGTGTGTAAGGGTAATGAATTTTTGATGATCCCGACAATGATCCAAACCGCTCTGCGGGGAGTGAGCCTCCAAGTGCTTCACTAACATTTGGTGTGCAAGCTACTACTCAGGGGGAGTCGAGTACTGGAAAGGAAGTTATTGGTGCTGGTGATCCAGGGAAGAGATGCAACAGAAAACCTCAAAGAGACTGGATTACTCTCTGAAGAATTAGACAGTGAATATATGTATGATTTGGAAGAAGTTGAGATTATTCCAAATTATTTTGAAGATTGAAGACTGCAGGAGGTTGAAGATCTAGAGAGCATTCGTCAAGGGGGAGTTTGTTAGTGCATGTTTGTGTGACAAATGCTTCTCTAGATTAGTATTGTTTTATATTTGGTTGATAAGTTTATTGTAACATGTTCGACGTAATTATAAGTCAAACATGATAGTCTTTTGTGTTTTACCCTAGCAAACATATCTAGTTAGAGATATTATTCTGAGAAGATGTGCTGAGAAGATGACTTGAGAAGATGCCTGAGAAGATACCTGAGAAGATACCTTGAGAAGATATCCTGAGAAGATAGCTTGAGAAGATAGCTATCTTCACAGGAATCTTTATCTTCACAGGAGGCTACATCTTCACAGGAATCTTCGAAAGCCATCTTCACAGGCCCATGCACTATAAATATGTGCATTGGGGTGTAGGCTAGGGTTAGGTCTTTTGTTGCTTGTAATTGATATTATTCCCACTGAAAGTTTATCAATAGACAAGCCGGTTTTAACAGTTATTAATCGTGTTCAACGTTTGTTCGATTCATCGATTTGCATAAACATCTATCAAGGGATTCCGCACCTTGATAGATCTGATCTAAGCTTGTATCGATCCGTTCAAAGGACCTACAATTTTTAAATATCCAAACAATCCAAAAAAAGAGCTGTGGAAGCTTTGTGTCCGTTGCCTACAACCTATGGCCACTACTCGCAACCCACTACCTAGGACACCAACGGCGGTGTTCCCATTGGGGTAGTGGGATATCGAAGGCTTTACGGGTGGTGCCCCTCGACCTAAGAATATAACATGGTCTAGTTAGTGTAATTTTGATTTCTTGTAAGTATATGCTAGTTCCTAGTCTTTTGACTTCTCTTCCTTTTAAGAGGGGTGGTGTTTTTGTAAATGAAGTATACCTTTCGAAGAAACAATAATATGAGATAAGTAGATTAGATATGAATTTTCTATAGTTTCACCTCTCGAAGGACATGATATAGGATCAGAGTTTGTGGAGACGTATGATGAAGGCTATGGACTTTTAGAGAAGGGTACAAAAGTGTCTTAGCTTTGTCTTGAGATTTAGAATTTCCTATACCTTATGTGGGCTTTGCATGTGGTTGTATTATTGTACTTCTGTCATTATGTTGTTTTATGTTGTTTCTATTGTTATATGTCACTCCTTCTCGCCACTTGATTTGTTTTTGTCATTGTTATTGTTATTGGTAGTTATCTATTCATATATTTTTGGTCTCTTTGTTTATCTTGTAGCTGATGGTCTCTCTAAAAGCAGTTTTTATTTATAGAGATAGAGATAAAATTGCCTACATCTCACCCTCCTCTAACCCTACCATAGCTTTGTTCACATAGGTTTATTGGGTTGATTGTTGTTGTAAAGATCTTCAAAACATTAAATTTAAAGGTTGGGGATGTGAAGCCTATTTGACTATTATTGGATCCATAAATGATTAATTAAGATATTCAAATGATTTTTTTCTAAATTCGAACGACTAAGTTATGCCCGTGCGTTGGGGTTGTTCGGTTTTGCAAAAAAAAATCATATTGAAATGTAGAAAAAAATAAACGCATCGCAACAACATATTTGGAACTTTGTTAAAAAGTTATAATTGAAAAGAAACAAATTATGTTACATCGAAAGTGAGCAATAATAACGAATATCTATTGTCTATACTGGTTCTACGTAATAAAAAAAGACATTATTCTCACCACAAATCAAATTGTCACACCCCCTCACCCCCACACACATAGAGGCAACCAAGAGTGTGGGGTCACCTGGTTCACCCTTGTCACCGGAACTACCATCGTCACTTACAACATATGATTTTCTTTCCAGAATAACTAGATGGTGACAGATGCGTCAATGATCTGGAAATTTTAACACCATGGAACCATGTCGGGGAAGACGCCTTAGGTTTTAGCGACGCTTCAAGATCATCTAATAGTTTATGAGTGTCAGGGATGACATTTTATCAACTTAGAAGACTAATGTCATCTTGTTCACATAGCTTTGGAAATTAATTATCGAGCCTTAGCATCATGTGCAAACATATAATTTCTTCCATATTTTACCATGCACATTGTTTTACTCCCAAATACATTCAAGACTAGTCCCCATGACACTTGGGGACTTATTTATGGATCAATATACATGCCTTTAATATGTTAAGACTTATGTTTAAAAATCCTTGTGCGGTTTCTAACTTAAAATCACGTTGATTCCCTACACGGATCATCCGACCCATTAAGACCCAATTCTTGTCAAGATCATGCCTTGGACATTCATATGATCTCATTATCCTATCATTTGGTTATCCAGAACCATTAAATACATACATATGAGTTCTCAATAACAGTATAATCCTAAAGAGGTGATTATGCTGTAAACGACAACTTCCACCCTCTTTGCCTTAGCAAGACTTGTCTAGGCTCTTTAACCATTTATGATCCACTACTTAGATTTGTGATTTACGAATGGCCAGCCGTATCAAGCTTCTTGATAGGGTATTGATGTGTGTGTTTTAGTAAATTTTAAAAGATGATTCAATGGTGTTAAACACTTGGTGTTCTATAACCAAAGAAAAATAATATTTTACCAAAATGCGATTGAAGTTTTAAATTTATAAAAACGTTATTTGCTTAATAGTCTAAAACTCACACAATAGGCAGTGTATCTATCAGGTATAGTATAGATTTGAGCAAGTACCGCGAGTATCGAACCCAAAGACACAACTTTTATTACACAGTTTTAAGTTAAGAAAATGTTTATAACAATGAAGAAAAACGGAAGTAGCCTAGTGAGTAAACAATAACTAAACAAAAGTGTTGCTTTGGGATCTGACTTCTCTTGGTATGAATTAATAGTAAATATTTAGCTAAGTGATGTGTCCTCAAATTATGCCTCTCACGATAACTTAAAACGATTTGTGTCATTGATTGTTATTGTGAGGGTCTCCTGTCCGGTAAGCTTACCTCTTAAGTGTGAGGGACATATCACCGAAGATTGTGCATGCCCAACCCTGAAAAACACACATCCCAAAGTTGCGATATTGACATCTAACTACTCTTTTCATTTGTGAATAACTTGCCAAAAGGCGTAGCTATTGACAAACTACCACTTGACATGGCAAAGGCCTCGTCTCTTCTCGAGTACACTCATCTTTTGCTTGAAATAATTAATTTACCAAAAAGTGATTGATCTATTATTAATTATGTGGGAACATAATAATATAAGTAAATAAAGACTGTTTACTTCTAACACGGATTCAACAATCTTTGGTTTGCGCCAAAGCTAACACATAGACCATGTAGCTAAGTTGCACAACCAAATCTTGGCTTAAAACCAAGGCCAAGTACATAGTACCGACCCTAAGTGAAGTTTGATAGTTGAGGATCAACCACAAAGTCTGAGTGTTTCCATAACACAAATGGCCTAATCACTAAACGTGGGGTTAATGGTTAGCTTACAAGTGCGCGGGTGTTTACACACCACGAATACACTCATAAGTCCCTCGACTTCCTATCAAGACACCTACAAGATCAAATACTAAGTTGATTAATTAGTTAGTTCACCAAACAAAGAAATAGTAGAAAAATTACCATGAATACAAAACACCACTTAAACTAAACATAGACTATATAAAACATACAAGTTCATCTTCACTCTAGCAACAGCCTAAAAATTTAGCCAAGTATTAGCATTACAACATACTCATAAAGGTACATTTTACAAGAAATTGTGGTGAGGGTTGGATAGAGATTTCTAGGGGTGTTAGGATTTCTCTCTCTAAGGTAGGCTAAAACAAGTGATTATGGAGTGATCCCAAGCTCCAAAGGTCACTCAAGAACCTTAGAAAGAGGATTTGGGGGATTCAGAGCCTGTGGTGGGAGAAAGAAGTGTTTCTATCAGAAGTGTGGGGTAGGCTACAACAGTGTTTCTACCAGGACCAAGTGCACGGTCGTTGCGCGACCGTGCAACATCTGATGTTACTCTCAAAGTCTTCAATTCTTCATCTTTTGTGCCGTTTTCTCCCCTATTTGTTTCTCTGATGTTACTCTCAAAGTCTTCAATTCTTCATCTTTTGTGCCGTTTTCTCCCCTATTTGTTTCTTGACTCCAAAAACCTGCAATTATCAAATAAGAAGGATTTAGGAATGATATACTATGATAAAAGCATGATTTTGATGCAAAAGGGTAGTAAATGCACATGTAAATCTCGGCACATTAGGTATGCATCCACCTTAGTTATACTACCGTTATGGCGATGCCCTCGTGTCCATGGCCACATGTGCCATTTTACTTAGCGGGTGTTTGTTAGCCTCTTAAAAATCCTTTTAATCATTCAGCTCTTAATCATTCAGCATTAATAGTGTTTGTTTCAACTAAGAAAGGCATCTGAATGGTTCCATTACGCTCTTAACCATTCAGCTAATAAGGGGTGTTGAACCGTTCAGACTTTCTTAATGATTCATCACTTAATCAGACAGATCATACCAAACAATCCCTTAGCCTTACTCGCCCGACCCGTTTGACTCAAGATGTGGTGATATTTCCAAATTTCAAGCTTCTTGGGGATCACAATAGTTTTCCAGCTTGTCAATAACTCAACACAACATAAACAAGACATATAAGTCATGAATATGACTTACCTTTACTCGTGCTCCTTTTTGCTTAAAGACTAGCTTGAGATTGTTAACATAATGGTCCACGAATATACTCAAGCAAATAACAACAACCGATGTTTGCGTAAAGTTAGACCCTCGATTAAGGTCGTTGTCTAACTAGTGTTTCCCCCAATTGACCCATTAGAATAATTGGAGTGTTTTCAACCTTCAACTAAGGTCGTTTTCTCTCAAATTTGCATTCTAATTCAAGCTTCCTATTGTGAAGCTCCTATGGCTAGTTTTCAAACATGTATAGGTGTTTATATAAGAATGTAAACGTATTAAGAATATAAATGAGACTAAAGCCATCAAGTGACTTACCTTATGTGTGCTTCCTCTTTACCTCATTCTAAGACTCCTTGGCCATCCGAAGTCTCTTGTATTCACATCTAGAAGGTAAATGCCATCCGAAGTCTCTTGTATTCACATCTAGAAGGTAAATGATTACTTAGGTTGTTAGAACCTAAACTTAACTTGTCAACACACATTTTGGTTGTGTTTTACCATTATACGAATTTTCTAAGGTGAACATATGCCTAATCCATGATTTTAACTAATGTTTGCAATGTGGATTTCACCTAGGCATTTCATCGAGCACTTGGTGTGCATCCATTTTTCTCAAGTTGTTTTTGAGTCCTTAGACCTCATGTAATCCAATTACCCAAGTTCATCACAATTTAACAATTTAATGGTAATCGTATATCTAAACTCATGTTTACTCAACAA
Source organism: Ambrosia x helenae (assembly GCA_030844895.1). Lineage (NCBI taxonomy): Eukaryota > Viridiplantae > Streptophyta > Magnoliopsida > Asterales > Asteraceae > Ambrosia > Ambrosia x helenae. Next base: position 22,373 of record JAUTDX010004475.1, read on the forward strand.
TTCATCATTATAAACACATAATTTCAAGTCTTTAAGTTAGGTTTGTAAATAGTGACAATACCCACTTCATATGTATGTTCAAGAATCATCAAGATCTCTATATGATTGCAATTGAATCATCTAGGTAGTGTTTATAGACATAATTAGGGTCCCCAAACACAATGGTAACCTCTATTCATCAAGAATTCATTATTTATAAAAACCTAACATTTATCATCATGTACATGAACAATACATCAATTTAAGCCAAATGAAAAGGTACCTTGGAATGTATAGGGCCTTAGATGACCCGTTTTTGGCTAATGCATGGGTTTCCCCTTTGATTTAACTTTGAATTAATCTTAGGGTTGTGTGTGTGTTTTTGGTGTGGAGATCGATCTCTAGGAGTATGGGGTGGTCTCCATATGTTTTTATTATTATTATTATTATTATTATTATTATTATTATTATTATTATTATTATTATTATTATTATTATTATTATTATTATTATTATTAACTTGCTACAATTGAACTTTGTCAATTTTGGTCCCTCTATTAACCACAAGTATTTTAACTAGTTAAATCACTAACTTAGTTAGTCGCATTTAAGTGTTTAAGCCTTGTCTAGCTAACAAGGTTAACAAGGTTAATTCCCTAGATTTGGAAATTTTGTATTATTTGCTATTCATTTGGAGTAATTAGCTCAAAGTATTCGTATTAGTATAAGATGCGTTTTGGTAAATTTGGGGTGTTACACTGTCATTGTCATCGTTCTACAAATCCGTCGGGGCGGGTGATGGTGGTTGAAGATGAAGATGCAAAAGATGAAGGTAGTGGTTAGGTCCGGTGGTGGTGGTGGTAGTGGTGGCTAGGTTAGAAAGTGGTGGTGGGTATAGAAGGTCAAGAGTTACACAGTGGTAGCAAGCGTCGGTGGTGGCCACCAGTTATCTTTTTAGACAAAGGTGAGAGAGCGTAGAGAGAGGGTCAATAGAGATAGTGTATAGGGGGATGGTCATGTGAGAGCGAGTATATATTTATTTTTATTAAAAATTGAAGCTATTAATGTTTATTAGTAAATATGTTAAAATAAGACGTGAATGTCTTCAAGTGCAAGATACCTGACCAGGACTTGATTGAAAAAAATGACATAAAGGACACCATCTGCAAATTTGGGATAAATTTAAAGGGCAGATAAAGCAATTCATTCTATCTGTGAGAAAACTTATCATCCTCAAATTGGTATAAAAGGTCATAAACATGACACATTATAGAGCTCTTGAGTGGTGATCCGCTCAACTTTACATAATCACATGATGTTTTCTTTCTTCTTCACGAACAATATTGGTGTGTCCTGTGGTGATAACCTAAGTCTAATGAATCTTCTGACTTGCATTTCCCACACTTGAAAATCAACTCTTGAAAAGATAATTTTCCAACTTCCGCATATATTTTTATGTGATCCCTAAATCATTACACACTTTTTGTATATGAAATGATCCCCAAATTGTAACATTCTTTCAAATACTTTATGTATTTGGGAGTGGTAATCACCCCAACATTAAGAAAAAAAACAGTGACCATTACATTCATTACAAGAAGATTATACCGAGTACATGAAGTTGTACATCAACTCTAACTTAGGGGTTGTTTGGTAGCCTCTTAATGACCAATTATAGGCTACCTCTTAATGGTCCATAACCGTTAAATGATTAAAAGTTAACCTTAAGTCTGAATGGTTAAGAGGCAAACCATTAAAATGTTACCTCTTAACCATTCATACTTAATATTACATCTTAACCATTAAAAGACTATGAACCATTTTAATGTAGCCTCTTAGTAATCATTCAAAGACTACTACACAACCACTTAATTAAATAGAAGATTGATAACCTTAACATACGCTAGAGAGATAAGAGTGATGATTTCATGATTCTATAAGAGATGAGCGTACAATGTGACCTCTACCTTGTAGAGAGAAGATAACAAAACACAATTCTTAGTCGAACTCGAAAATCAAACAATAGATGTAAGATACACTTATAAATACATGTTTAAGTTTGATTGATAATATCTCTAAATCTCTTTTACCTTAATCCCATGTTTATAATAAACAAATCTTTTTAATTACTTTGTTTCTTCTAAACTACAAGGGTATGAATTAAACTAAACTAACGTAGTTAACAATTATTTTTTTATAGAAGGTGGTAAACGAACAAAAGTATCTAAACCTAATCCATTTAAATTTTTTATATATATATATATATTTACCTTTACGTTTTAGTATTATTTTTGGAATGATAAATTAAACATATTCAAACCTCCAAAGTCCAAATCATATTTGAAAATGAAATTCGCCTAGAAGTCAACGAGGTTCACCATTTGACACTTTCAAACATGATAAAAGACCATACGAATACGATGCCGTTTCAATTGTGGAAAATATTCACCATACACCCCTTAACTATTTCAAGTACGCAAATTTCTCCATTATCTTTTCTGAATTCAAACTTTTGCACATTATATTATAAATAAGCAATAGGTACAAAATTCCATAGCTTGACAACCACTATGCATAAAGTACAACTATGCAATGCACAGAACCTTTGATAATTAGAATATCTTTAATAATACTAAAAACCAAAGCATTTGTGCAATGCTTGATTGTACCTTATGCTTTAGGAGTGTTTTGTACATAACATGTTTGTACTTATAGCTTTGTGGGTTATACCCACTTAATTTATAATTCTTTTTTATTTTTTTAGGCAAAATGGAATTTATTAATCCCACTTTTTTGTAGTTGGCCGATAATAATCCCATCTGAGTTTATTCTTCCCATCAGGTCCACCTTTCAGACATTTTACCCTCAATGCACCCACCGTTAACTCACACTAACGTCGTTAGCTAAAACTCACAATTCTACGCGACTATTCACCGGACTTGAAAAAGGGAATCGAGACGAAGATATTGGTATGTTCAATTGTAGAAATAAGCACAGTTCGATGGTTTAATTGTCGGTTTCGATCATCCCATCCGAGTAAAACATCAACCTACACCGACGAACCATGCTTATTTCTGTATTTGAACATACCAATATCTTCGTCTCGATCCCCTCTTTCAAATCCGGTAAATAATCGCCCAGAATTGTGAGTTTCAGCTAACGACGTTAGTGTGAGTTAACGGTGGGTGCATTGAGAGTAAAATGTCTGAAAAGTGGGACTGGTGGGAAGAATAAACTCAGGTGGGATTATTATCGGCCAACTGCAAAAAGGTGGGATTAATAAATTCTATTTTGCCTTTTGTTTTATCTTTATTTTTTTATGCTTTTAACCCAAAGTTTTGTATATTTTTACAATTTAACCCAATTTTTTTTCACTTTCAACTTTAATTCCTAATACTTTTCATCTTTTATATTTTTCGTTTCGGTTTAAATTTTGCGAGTTAACATGCGGTAAGGCGCATGTGGTTTAGCGCTTTTACGTCTATTTTTCCATTCAAAATCATCTAATTAGCAAAGCTTTTATGCATTGAGGGGTTGTACTCCATGCATTGGGAGTTTAAAAAACAACTCACTGTGGTTTCTTATTGGTCTACGTACTCCATGGTCCTATCACTAGAGGTGCACAAACCGGGTTTTTCTAATACCCGGTTCCGGTTATGGAATCGGTTCCGGGTAGGGTCGGGAATTACTTTGACCAGGTATTGAAGGAACCGATTCCAGTTCCGGTTTCGGTAATACTCTAATTACCAAAACTTGGGGTTGTACCCTATGTTTAGGGGGTTTTTCAAAAAAAAATTGATATTACACTTTTAGCCCTAATGTTTTTCTTTTTTATTTTTAACACAAATATTTTCATCTTTTACAATTTAACACTACAATTTTGATTTTCCACTTCTAACCCAAAACTTCTCATTTTTTTTACTTTTAACGCTAATATTTTCATCTTTTACAATTTAACCCTAACACTTTTTTTCTTACAACTTTGGTCCCACATAATTTTCATCTTACGCGATTTTTCGTTTTAAGTTCCGTTCTAAATTTTGCGAGTTATAACAAATTCGTCGCAATGCGCGGGTCCTAGACCGACTTAGTTACTTCACTTTAACCATAGTTATTAAAATTCATCGATTTATGCCTTTGGCATTAACACGTCGCAACGAGCGTTCGTGGTTCTAAGATTTTACGCCTTCTTTTCATTCGGTGTTATTTGCCTTTTTTTTTATTTATTGTACTTTTATGAGCTTTTTGGTATTAGTGGTCGCTGGTGGTGGTGTGGCATTAGTGCTACTTGGCATGGTTTTACACCCCCACCGCAACGCGCGGGGGCTTTATACTAGTATATTCTAATTAGCAAAGTTTTTTCTTGTACTTTATACATAAGGTATTGTAAGTTACTATTTAACTCCGTTAAGTTACTATTTAACTCTGTTAAGTTACTATTTAGCTTAATGGAGTTACTATTCAACTCCGTTAAGCTACTATGTAATTCCGTTAAGTTACTATTTACCTTAACGGAGTTTCTATTTACTCCCGCTAAGTTTACTATTTAACTCTGTTTTTTTTAATTTTTTTTACTCAACTCCGTCAAGTACTATCCAACATAGTACACTTAACGGAGTTACATTGTAAACTTAACAGAGTACCGAGAACGGTTCGGCAACGCGTTACTATTCAACGTAACTTAACGGAGTTACATTACTATTTAACTCCATTAAGTTACTATTTAACTATGTTTTTTTTTAGTTTTTTTTTACTCAACTCCGTCAAATACTATCCAACTCGCCAACTTAACGGAGTTACATAGTAAACTTAACGGAGTACCAAGAACTTCGGCAACGTGTTACTATTCAACGTAACTTAACGGAGTTACATAGT
>JAUTDX010004476.1:0-24457 GCA_030844895.1 Ambrosia x helenae
TGCTCGGTTTAGGTTAATGTTTGACTCGTTTCTGTGTTGTAAATAGTTTGTGTTCGGGTTTATATATTTAGAACTCGTTGTTGATTATATCACCTTAGTTTCAGTTATATCATAGATATATATATTGTTGAAAAAAAAAATTCAGAAAATTCTAGAAAAATAGAACACCATAAAAGTAGGGTGAATTAGCAGTGTTCGAGTAATTTTCAGGGCTTTAAAGCTAGAATTTATATGTTTAGCTCGATTAGAATAGAATTCGCTAATATTCACGTGTGTTCTGTAAAGTAGTGTTTGTTTTAGTTTAGTTAGACTTAACCGTCGAGTTTTGGCCGATTCATCACTGTGTATATATATATATATCCATTCCACACCCTTACCTTTGCTTGACATTAAAACCCTTATAAGACCTCTTGATTTATGCTTTTTCACACGATATTGGTGAAGATTAGATCTTTGACAACCTTATGATATTGCATGATTCATTGTCTTGGCAATGGAGCGATTTACACATACACATTACACGTATGTTTTCATAAATAAAACCGAGTGTGTGTGAATATTGTGAGTCGTGTACGGGTTTGCCTGCTATGTTGATCGAAAGTGAATCGTCGCCTTGTAGTTGTTTTGTCACCTGTATATACTTGTTAGCTTGAATCTTATTCATACAGGTTATTTTGCCTGTGTTGCCATTTGGCTTGTTTTGCGTTTATTTTCTGTTTAATGTTTGCTTGAGGACAAGCAAAGTTTAAAATGTGGGGAGGTTTGATATACGTTAAATTACACATATAAAAGTCCCCGTTTAACTCCCATTTTCATATGTTTTAGACCTTATACACAAGAATTGGTACTTATTTGGGTATCTTTACAGTTTCAGGTCTTAAACGATGTCCCGGAAGCATAACAGAAGGGAAAAAAAGCAGTTTTCCGGCGCGCAAGCAGGTCCTCAGGTCCTGTGAGCGACTGCTCACTCCCTGTGATCGGCCGCGTCGCTCCTCCGGATATTATAGGAAACCTTCTGGAAGGCTACGTCAGCACCCGGGCAACTTGTCTCACCTTTTTAAAAGTGAGCGGCCGCTCACAGGCTCCGAGCGTCCGCTCACAGGCTCTGTTCTGCTATAAAATTGCCATTCAGCTCACTCATCGATGGTTGGGTCTGTGGGGAGCGATTTCAGGCAATTTTCTGGGTTTTTGAAGTGCTGCATAGTCGTCGAACAAGCTCGGGAAGTCATCCGATTCATCCATCATCATCCAATCCATCACATTTGCATTTTTATGGTTTGATCCTATTATCTATTATGATCCAAATCTGATTTTATTGTAATCTGTGATGATCTATCCTAGTTTAAGTATGCCTACGGGTAAAAACAATAGAATGTAGTACGTAGAAACAATCGTTTGTGTTATTGGATTTGTGATTGTGTTTGAATGACTTTGATGATTGTCGAATGTTAGGCGGATACATGTTGAGAAACCGTCCGTTTAATCATCCGGTATTAGACTAGTTAACTTGTTAATAAGTTTACACCATGAAACTGTAACCGGGTATTGGTTTGGTTAAAGTCAGTCGAATAATGATTACGAATGTTTACCGGCACGTAAAAGAGTTTAAAAAGCTTAATGGTGTTGTTACTGATCTTTGACACGGTTAATGATCTTTGCTAGTTATTTTGGTTAAAAATGGCGATCTTAGTAGATTTGTGTTCAAAGTTGGTAAAATGGAATAGGTTGTGAAATGCTCTACTTTATCCTAGTCTCGGTGGTTGTATTGTGTATTCGGTATTGCTTTCCTTGATTAGTGAGGTTAGAAAACTCTTAACAGATGACTAACTTATCTTTAGAAGATTCTCATGAGATCATATCACCTGCTCGCTAATAAACGACTTGAAGTGGTTAGCGTGTGTATTCGTGTTAGCTTTCTGTATAGTTGTCATGTTAGGATGCCCGAAAGGTACACTAACTGTCGAAAAATGGGAATGTTGATCACACGCCTTTGTTTCATATGATATATAGATGACATGTTACGATTATTATTATTGTGTATTTACAGTTATATTTTGTATTTGGAGTCTAACATATGTTAAGTTTATGTTTTTAGAATTAATTTAGTTTAAACAAACTTCAAACTATCTTTTCCTACTGTAAATCGGGGATAGAGTTTTAGTACCATTGCTCCGCACGCGTCCATGGATCGATATCTGGTTCTTATCTGTACATTACTACATATATGACAGGGTACACTTGCCCTATTGTGTGTGTTTTAATATTAAGGTCTAAACCATTTTTATAAATATTAAAGCAGAAACGTGTGTTAAAATCCATTGAAAAATATGTATAGTATCGCACACGTCAATAGTCAAAAATTGATAGTCAAACATACACATTGATAGTAATACAAAATGAAAACAAACATATGATCTCAAATGGGCAATTAAGCCAACATTGATAGTCAAACATACACAGTAGACACAATAGTCAAACATACACAATAAAAAACAATCAAATCAAACTTAGGTCAAAATGGGCAATAAAGCCAACATTGATACTTAAAGTAAATATACATGCATTGTTATAAGCATAACATACATCCAAACATAAAAGCCAACAAAACATAGACATTGTTTGACTTAAACATAAGTTGACTTAAACATAGACTACTTAAAAACAGTGTTTGACTTCAACAGAACTTAACCAAAACACAAAATACTTAATAAATTCATGTCTAAATTCAAACATTCTTCTGGCAGGTCCTGCTATAGTGTCCAGCCCCCTTGCATTTCTTACACAACTTGGAACCACCCTTTTTAGGCTTCACTTGACCCTGCATGGTTGTCTCAACAACAACTTTCTTACCATCATTCTTAGCAGCCTTTGTAGTCTTGACACCACCTTTTTTAGCCTTGCTTGACCCTGACCCATCTACCCTCCTGCCATCACATGACCTGCTGTTGTGGCCTTTGTTACCACATTTTCCACATGTACCAAATGTCCCCACCTTTTTCAGCTTCCCATCTGTTGTCATTTCATCCAACTCTACCACTGATTTCCTTCTGACCTTCTTTGGCCTCCCAACAGCTTTATGATAAAATGGTGGTATGATAGTACTTGGTACTTGAGATTTTAGCCACATTGACTTACCATTTATTGGATAGATCTTGAAAGAGTAAACCTTTTTCCATGTGTCCATTCTATACAGAGGATGGACAAAGGTTTCTGGTAAGCCCACCTGTCCATGGATAGCCTTGTTCCAAATGGCAGCAACAGCATGCCTGCATGGTATACCATTTGGTTCCCAACCCCTGCATGAACATGTCTTATTTGCCATATCCACCACGCATTGGCCATTTTTACCGGCATTTGATAATGATTCTCACCATTCCACATCACAGAGTACCTAGTTATCATATATCATGTACCATATATCATATATCATAACATAACAATTCTCATAACATATGAATACTCGAACAACTTAAATAGGGTACCTGACTGCATTTTTTTTACTTGTTCCAATAACTCAATAGCATATGGTGTTAGCAAACCTTCATTTCTATCAATCAGTTTAAGAACATTGACAATCCTCCTCATGCAATATTCCTTGATGAATTCTAACATTGTAATGATGGGCTTGTCTCTCCCTTCAAGTATCTTTGAATTGAAAACCTCACATACATTGTTGAGCAACATATCAGACACAACCCTACATGTAAAGAGCAAAGTTATATAATAGTAACTAGTTGACAACAAAGACTATGTAATAAAGAAAACTACATTGGGCTTACCAGAAAAATGTGACCTTGACCAATGCTTAGCAGGGATATTAGACAACCACAAGTGACACTGACTGTTGAAAGCTTTCAGTGCATCCATCTCTTTCTCAAATTCCTGGACTGTAGTAGCTTTGGCTAGCTTCCATAGATTATCTTTAAAAGCATGACCTTTGAACTGTTGTTTCATATTCTCATTGATGTGCCTAAGGCAATATCTATGCTCAGCACATGGGAATAACTTTTCAATTGATGGTATGATACCCTGTATAGCATAAACAGTTACATAAAAAGATTGAAACTAAATTTAAAAGCTGACTAAAAGATGTAAAGTTAATATATAGCTGACTAACCTTTTGCCTATCACTCAGAAATGTGAAGTGAGAGTTGACATCTAGATCTAGATCATCAGCAAGACATTCTAAAAACCAAGTCCATGAATCAGTTGTTTCTGCTTCTACTATAGCATAAGAGACAGGGTAAATACCATTATTTGGATCAACCCCAACAGTAGATAGAACTTCACCTGGGTATGGACCTTTTATAAAAGCACCATCAAGACCTAACATATCCCTACCAATGGCTTTGAAACCTTGTTTCAAAGCTCCCAAACACACATAAATTCTTTTAAAGACTCTTTCTGTGGATTCAGGATCACCACATGGCTCAACTTTTATATGTACTGTAGTTCCTGGTTTTTGTTCATCAACTCACCACAATAATCTCTAAGCATCCTATACTGAGCATTGTAATCTCCAGTGATCTGTAACATGGCTTTAGTCTTGCCCTGTAAGCTTTCATATGTGATACCCCAACCTCAAATTTCCTCTGAAACTGCTCTTGGACAGCCTTCACTTGGATTTTTGGATTTTCATGAAGTTGTTCCATTAGCTGTTTAGAGATAAAGGTTGCTGTACATGCCCTAATGTTTCTATTTTGAAGGCATTTATGTTCATCTACAACGGTTTTAATAACCCAAGTTTCAGACCCACCAACTTTAGATAAGTGGAGTGTCCAAGGGCATTGATGTCTGTTATTAATTGCCTTTTTGCCCCTACCACCAATATTTTTAGAAACTGGTCCTTTGTCCTTTGATGTGTTACTAGAACTAACCTCACTTTTATCTTTCACATTTTGACCTTTATCTTTTGATTTGCTGCTAGAACCCACCACAACTTCTGGATTTTTGCATATCTTTATGTTATGCCCTGTCCCCCCACACCTACTACACACACCCATGGTTTTCTTTCCATAACGAATTTCAGTATAACCATCAACTGATTTAAGGTTACCAGATTCATCAAAATGTGGGATATCCCCCCAACAAACTGCCCTCACCCTACTTAGATAATCCTTGATGATTCTTAGTTGCCTCCTAGTGTCAACAACATGCCTTTTGATCATTTGTTTCACTTCCTCCTTGCTTCCAAATTTATCACCACACATGAAAGGGGAATTCTTGTTTCTCTGTCTTCTTAATAACTCAATGTTCTTTTCCTATGGCTGCTTCATCCTCATCAGACTCTGATCCACTAATAAACTGATCATTGTCAATTGCATCTTCTTGCATTTCTTTCAAACACACACATCAAACACTTGATCATCATCTTCAACATCATTAGTGAAAAATCTAAAATCCCTCATATTTGTTTCAACTTCATTTATAAAATTCCCCTCATCTACTTAAAAGTCACTGTCCTCACTTGCATTATCATCATCGCTTCCATGCTCACTTATATTCATACCCTCATCCACATTTTCATTATCATGTTCATGCATATTATCCTGAGGTTGATCATGTTTAGGAACATCATGTTTAGGAACATCAACAGTTGGACTTTCACCAAAGAATGGGTCAAAATTAGGATCATTCAGGTCAATGTTGCTAAAATCAAAGGCAGCATGAAAATTCATATTCTACACCACTTGCACAGTATGCATATTATCTATATGGTTAACCACATCTTCCTCAGTATGAACATTATGGACATGGTTATCCACCACTTCTTGGTTAGCCTCAGGTTTATCATCTCCATTCCAGCCTAACAAAAATCTATTCCTAACAACTTTATCAAGGTCCAATGCCATTAACTCCTCATCAGTTATTTCTTCTACCCTAACTTTAGTTGGTGAGCAGAAATATGTGTGCACAGTAGTTACACCAAACTCACAATAAACATTAATTAACCTACAGTCTGGAATAACCTTGATAAACCCAATCACATCAGAATCACTACCTAAAGCCCTAAGACCAAAATCAAGATCAGAACCTGGCACTTGATAATGGTAACACCTTTCAATGTCCTTTTGATAACCAAAATTTTCCAGTATACGATCCATCTCATGTACTGAACACTTGTCATGATCAAGCAAATCACTAAAATTTTCCTCACCCTCAACATATGTCTTTTCAGAAAAACGAGTGAAGCTTCCATTATGATGAAGCTTGTTAGAGAATAAACTGGGAGCACCCACTACATTGTATCAAATATTTACGTGTTAATCGACTTAAAAATACAAACTTTACGAAAAAAACATCATCAAATGTATGAACACTTACCATATAATTCAAGCACCTCTTCATGTGTCAGGTTCTTACGAACCTTGAATCCTAGTTGTCGAGTCTCTTCGTCGTCTATAATATTGTTGATTACACTTAGGGTTTTGTGGGAGTTAACGTGGAAGAACATGGTGTGTTTTGGGGGAGACGTTTGGTGTAAGGGTTTTGAAGTTATCAGGATTCAAGGGGGGGGGGTTTATAGCAATTAAAAGTGAATGGACAATAATACCCCTGATGGTTTTGAGGTTAACTGAGAAATCTAACCCAGTTAGTCAGAAAGGACATAAAATGCAATAAAAAAAAGCATATTTTGGACATAAAATGCAAAAAAAAGGGCATGTTTCATAATTTCATTGATACATTAACGACACAAAGTGTAATTTTGTCTATAAAAAAAACTAATTAAATAAAACTTGTACACCAAAATCAAGAAAATAAATAAATAAGTAAAAACTAAATATAATTATTTAATATAATATAATTAAATAACATCTAAACAATGTCTTCGCCAATCTTTTATATAAAGCTTTGAATACCCGCTAAATATGTCCTTGCATATTCTTGCTTTATTAAAATATATTCATTTTTTTCTCTTGTGGGCATGTAAATACTTTGACAAACCTGATCCGACCAATTCAGATAAATACCATTGGTAAGATTATACACGTAATGTACATCGTTAGCATAAAATGAGAATTGTTTTCAACTCGATCGATGGTGTCGTTGAAGACATGTGATTGCTCTAAAACATCAATATCAGTGTTTCCACCAGTCATACCAATGTACGCATGACAGATCCAAAAATCATATGAGGCAAATGCTTCAAGTATTAAGGTTGGGCAGTCATCATCACCCCGATAATGTTGACCTCGCCAAGCAATTAGACACTTAGACATGTGGCTTACAACCAATTTGTGCAATCAATACTACCAAGCATCACAGGAGAGGCGCGCACGTCTTATTGTGACACCCGGCAAACTCACGTTAATACTTTTCACAAACATATAAGTCTACCATAGAAAAACATTTACTTAACGTACTTAACTGGGTCAGTTGAGTTGGTTCGATGATTCGGGGAATCATCGGGAGTGATTTACACTTACGTATTGTCTAGGGTTCAATGTTTTGGGGGATCATTGGGGGAAACACACACACACGAGTCTTGAGTCCCGTTGTTGGTAAAATTACATAGTTGGATTAAGCTATCAAGTATTAGATGCTAGATGCCTTATGCATGATGTACAACTTGTAAATGCATGTTTATGTGATTAGGTGTGTTAACATATGTTAAAATGCATGTTTATGTGATAAGGTGTGTTAACATATGTTAAAATGGCCAAACAAGGAGTCTGGATTTTCATTCGACCCAATGGAGGGTACGAATGAAAATTAGAAGGCACGAACCAAAAATATAAATTTTGGTTCTACCCTCTGAGGGTGCGAACAGAAACTGGGTATAAATATAACACTTGTCTCATTTTCATCATTTCACAACCCTAACTCGCCTCTAAGTGCTCTCACTCAACCCCAAACCTGTAGAACGGAGTTTTTGCCCTTGTTTTTCTGATCCTGAAGCTAAAACACATTCTATAATAAAATCAAGTGAAGATTCAAGGTGTGTTCATCATCTAAACTCTTTTCAATCAAATTTCATACATTTTTTATAAACCCTAAGTGTCCAGATCTGATCTAAATGAGTTTTTATGGATAAAAACCTTCCTAACATCTTTCCAAGTTAAATCTATACATAAATAATGAGTTTTCTTACAAAAACCCAAGTGTAGTACCAACAAATCCCACCGTAATGGCACGTATAAGGGTACTCATATATCATGTGTATGTATGCTCAGATTATATACACCGTACAACAATCATGAACAGAATTATAACATTAATTGTCAGTTTGGACAAGCATGCTCAGATTTGAAAACATTCATAAAACTCACTTGTTTACGGTTGCTTAACACTTTCTAGTCTGATCTGGTACTACCTCAGAGTCCTGATACAATTACATGAGCCTAAGTTAGGTAATGGTACGCCTAACTAGTTATTATCATGGTTGGATATTGGTTAACACTGCCTTGTTTAAGCATGGGTGATCATACCATGCCTAAGGCTAGGCTATCCAATACTCACTCCTAATAATAATAATCCTAATACCTAAAAATAATAACACTAATACTAACTACTAATAATAATACCAATAAAAATAACTAAACATAACTTAAATGAGAACATACCTCAAAACTATCAACGGCACGCTCATGTAGAGTATACCTACCCAAACTTCTACTAGTGCTCAAATAAAATGACTATTAACAACACCCAACGGGATATTGTAGGTACTATAGGTCCTTGAATCGGTCCTTATATTTCACCTATTTCCGGTGTCGGGCCGTCCAAAATAAATGAAAAACCGAGAAACTTATGAAGGACCGAAAAGTTAGAATTTGCACAACAACCCAATGGGCCCATCAAACTATTTAAACATGTATTATCGTTGATAAATGTTCTTTAACCTAATAAAAATGCATCAAACCGTATGCAACAAAGTTGCCTCATACCGAATCCTCTGATTCTGATCGATCAAAATCATCAAGCTGCTCTGCTCCAGACATCCTCTGGTTCGGGTCTGCTACAAAATCAGGTTGGTTCTTGGTTTTTAATCGATTCGGCTCATTTATGCTCACATTTATCTTCATCCATTAATTATTATCTTTCTAATTAATTAGTCAGTAAGACTTTATATTGTGTTTGGTTGGTTAAAGGAATGGAATCACCCATTTCACAAGTCATTCCATTCCTTCAAAACCATTCCATCCACCCCATATGTTTTTTTTTTCATTTCATCCCTCATTCACCATTTACTAACAAAACCATAACCCACCACCACCACCCACCACCACCATCAACACCACCCAACACCGCTATCGCCACCACCCACCACCACCGTCACCATCCACAACCGTCGCCCAGCACCCACCACCGCTGCCGACACCACCCACCACCGCCGTCACCACCTACCACTGTTGTTCGACCCCACCCACCGCCGCCTTCACCACCTGCCACCGGTCACTCACCACAATTTCCTTTACCAACCACTATCACTGCCACTCACCATCACCCATCACTGCCGCCTCCTCCACCCATCACCGCCACTACTCACCATTGTCACCCACCCACCATCACCGCCATACATCTCCACCCATCGCCACCGTTGCCACCGCCCACCACACCCATCACCGTCGTCGCCTTCCACCACTACGCTACCGCCGCACACCACTACCACCAACCATCACCGCCACTACTCACCATCGTCACCCTCCCACCTTCATGACCATCCACCTCCATTTTCCATCGTCGCCTCCACCGTCGCCACCCACCACTGTCGCTATCACCACATATCACCACCCACCGTCACCACCATCCACCACCGCCACTAACCACCGATTTTACTCCTTCGTCTTTTCCTGTCTATTCAACAACACAAAGTAATGTTTTGTTTCATTCCTACATGGCAACCAAACAAGACATTGAAGGTGATGATCCATTTCATTACCTTGTCCATTCCATTACATCATCCATTCCATTCCTTCATTCATTCCATTACCCATTCCTACACATTATCAAAAATTCTCCTACACGTATCAAAATTCATCCTACATATGTCGAAATAATCATTTGTTTCTCCTACGCATATCGAGATTATCGTACATTAATCATACACATACAAAAATTCATCTTCCATATATATCCTACACATATCAAAGTTATCCTTCACAGTAAATTACGTTTTTCGAAAGAATATATTTTAAAGGTGATTTATGAGTTTCCTTAAATAACTAGTTTAGGAGGTAACAAGTTAAGGGTTATGATCAAATACACACTGAAAGAAAAATAGGAAGTCGTAGAAAGGGTATCAAACCAATAGATACGCATAAAATAGCATTAATAAATTGAGAATTTCTATTGGTTCAAAGTTATTTTTTTCTTTTTGATAGACATTTTTTTCTTATATGAAATATCTATCTATATATATAAAAGAAAAGGTATATGCTGACGTGGCGTGCAATGGATGCCTCAATCTCTCCTTGAAAGTGACACGTGGCATGATAATTGAAAGATTTTAGTGTTTTTGAACTATTTCCTTTTTAATTAAAAAAAAAAGATAAACATAAAACCCTAAATTAAATTGAGTTATTTTAGGAAAAAAAAATTTGAAAATAAATTTAAAATTTTCTCTCTCATGTTTCCTCCCATAATTTTTAAACGTTTATATCTTCTATATACGGGATTTTTTTAAAGAAAAAATTACACCAAATTAACGAGCGTTTTATTATCTTTCCAACGAGTACCATAGTCCTATATAAAAAACGGAGAAAAATCGACTATTTTTTGTGGGGTTTCGTTCATACAATAAAAAAACACACAAAGTGTTCATGTTATTCATTAATCACTTTTTTTCTTTTAAACCAGGTTCTTATCTACGATGTTGAAAATCAGCCCAATCGCCATGTTATCATTGGAATTTTACTAGGTATACTTCATCAAGAGAAGTTAGGAGAAAGACTCGCGTAACACTGCAACACATGGTGTCACCTTATAGCAAGGTTATTTTTTTTATTTATTTAATTACAATAGTAATAATTATTACTATTAGTATTAGTATTATTAGAATGGTTATATTTTTCAACCCCAGGACGCTTCCGGAAAGAATTGATAGTTGCTGACGTGGCGTTCAATGGTGGCCTCAACCATCTCTTGATTATGCCACGTGGCATAATGAGATGCAATGATTACACCTTCCAACTTAAGTGTTTGTTTAGTTGATTAGGTTAGGAATTATAAGAGCCATTAAAATGTGAGAAATTAAAGAGATGTGATGAGTTTTTTAATAGTTGCAGCTTACATAAGTGATTCTTTAGATGATTATTGATTAGGTTTTAGATTAGGGAATATGAGTTGTTACTGATTAGAATACTATGAACATGCAATGATTAAGAGATTTTGTGGTTAGTTAACTTGAGCCATTTGAAATAGGTTATCACGTAAAGTTAGTTTTTCAACCCCGGGACTTTCCCGGGGTAATCAGCTAGTTAACTAATAAATATATTATATGTTCAGAAACCAATAGATACGCATAAAAGGTGGACTTAAATTCGTCAAAAACGTCAACTGATTTTAAAATCTTCTATTATCGTGAACCATATGTGTTCACAATCTCACATAAAGTTAGTTTTAGAAAGTGATATTGTCGTTCAAACATAAGAAACATAAGACCACGAGTCACGACTAAGTGAACAAAATTAAACAAGAAAAACAATAATAAAAATTCATAGGTTTTCATATATTATGAGATTAAATAATAAATAACAAAAAATCTAGCTGATGTTATGGGAAAATTTGCTACCTAAATGTGCTACCCGCTCATAATTTTGGTTGCAGAAGTTTAATTTATCTCAATTTTGTAACAAAAATGTCCGTAATTTACATCAGGTCGCAAAACATTTATGTTGTTAATGTTGAGTCGAAGACGCTGATTACTAAATCGCACTACTAGAAAAATGAGCAACTGCAACCAGAATTTGCGACCATAAAAAACGGTCGCTAAATTAGCAATTGTTTTCCGACCGATCTATTATTGGTAGGAATATTTGCGTTTGGCCATAAACGGTCATAAAACGGTTGCAAATGTTGCGACCGATTAGTTTCGGTCGCTAAACAATCGAAAAATCTTAAAATATGGTCACCATTGAGGAATTTGCAACCACGTTGTGACCGCTTATTTTGCGACCATCTTGGCGGTCGCAACAATAAAGAAAATGTGGGCTCACTTTTGTTGGCTCCTTTACCCTAATTTACCCCATATTATATAATATCCTTTACCCCATTTACATTACCATTATCATCATACATTTAACAGCTTCTTGTGGTCTGTTAGGGCTCATATTTTGGGCACCTTACCATTCAATCTGTACATCACCGTTATCGTACATCTAAGCTCTGACCTGATGAACGCCATTATCGTCGCTTGATGAAAACCCTAATGAACGCCATTATCGTCGCTTGATGAAAACCCTAATGAACACCATTATCGTCGCTTGAACACCATCGAAGCTCTATATATCACCATCGAAGCTCTGTACATCACCATTAAAGCTCTGTTACTTTGGTCGATGCTTATGAAGGTAAACCTAACTCGATTCCGATGCTTATTTTTTTTATTGTGTGATTTCACCATTGAAGCTCTGTTACTCTAGATGAAGCTTGATTATTAAGATCTAGCCTTTGAGTTAAACATCAATATAGTTGGTTAAAAAATTGCTTAACTGTTACTATTGCTTAATTGTAAAGAGCTTTGGTTTGTTAAGATCTAATATTGGTTGATTGTTATCATTTCTTAACTGTAAAGAGCTTAGGGTTGTTAAATTACTAAGATCTATACTTTGGTTTCTAAAATGACCTCGTAGATGGTTTTTTTAACTGTAACTAGGTGGATCCCCACCCGCACTTTGCGTCGTTGCGGTGGGGATCCAGCATGTTCAGAATCCGGGGGGGGTTCCGTCAGTATTGTTTTGGTTTATTACGATACTCTACTGGAATAGGGACCGTATTAGTTCGACTTGTTACAAAGTGGTGATTAGGTTAAATGTATTATTGACTACACCCTATTGTATGTGTTGATGCATAATTACACCACGTATGCGTTCTTAGTTTAGCAGATTTAACTTTCTATGCAAACACACCATTTCTTTTCTCTTGTACTTGCTGCAAATCAATATAAGTGGTAGGAATGTTGAAATATTCAAAGTTCTTCAGGGAGCCTGATGCAGTTACTGATTTGTGTGAATTCTTGTATGTTGATGCAGTTTTTGTATGGTTTTCAGGATAATTATTAAATCATATAAATAATATAAAATATCTGTTCATATGTTGATATTGTTAGTCTATTTCAATTTTCAACTCATTTGGTGTATGGACCTTTACGTAACACCTTGTAGCGGAACTGAGATATGGAGAATCGAAAACTTTCATCTAGTACCATTGCCCAAATCTGATTATGGTCGATTCTACTCTGGTGATTCGTACATTGTATTGCAGGTGCTAATGATATTTTATACTGTCCTTCGTTTCCCTTTATGTGCATCTTAATGAAATAGTTTTGAAGTTAAATCCTTTTTAATGTGTTTGTAGACTACTTCTGGTAAGGGAGGTCAGAGGTGCATACTTTTATTACATACATTTTTGGTTGGGAAAAGATACTAGCCAGGTAAACAAAATGTATGTTTGTTATTATTATTTTTGTGAATTTCATACGTTATATTTTGCCTAAGTCACTAAGTGAGGCTTTATATAATGAAAAAAATCAGGATGAAGCTGGAACAACAACCATAAAACAGTTGAACTTGATGCAATTCTTGGTGGGCGTGCAGTTCAATATAGGTGCTGATGTGTGGCTAGAACCTAAGAATGTTACCCAGTTGCCTATTGTTTAAAGTTTAAACTATGATAGTTTATAGATTCATTTGCATATACTTTGAGCTTTAGATACTGTAACTTTGCTTACTGGTTTAAAACAGTCTGCTCCTGTCTTACCAATAACCTTTTTAATATGAATTCAATATGTGCATCTTTTTAATAGGCTAGGGTGTTAGTTTATTACTTGTTTTCAGAATCTTTCAAGATGTTTCTACATCTCATTCTCAAATAAATTACCTTTATATTATATTTCTAATGATTACTTCTTTCTTTCTACACCAAAGATATGGAAGAACTCCAAAATATGATGTCAGGGACCGACTGAACTGAAATAAGAAAGACAGTTTGTGGTTTTAGCAAAGAGACAACTTATGGTGAAACTCATTCTTAATAATCAATGACACAGACGAGACTGGGTTGACCTACACAGGTTTGTATACCATCACAAATTTCAAATATATGATCCTGTGCAACTAAACCCATGTTACTCAAAATGCTACTTTTGTTTAGCAAAAATAGATCAAGTTAGGTTTCTCATTAGTAAAGAATACATTATTATTTAAGTTCTTAGAAAAGAATACATTAAGTACCGTGTGGGCATGTGGCATGCATCTAGCATATACACATTCTGTATTTTTGTGCATCTAGAACTGCTTTTAAACTGCAAATCCTTTTTGTGTTCCGAAACAATTAATCGAAGGTCTGCAGCGTGTGGAAGCTGAACGCACACTAACTGATGCACAAAGAGATGAATTTGAAGACATGCTTCGTGCATTGACATTAGAAAGAACTCAAATCAAGGAAGCTATGGGTTTCGCATTAGATAACGCTGATGCTGCTGGAGAGGTATCATGGCATTATAATTTATGAAGTTATGATGTGTTTTAGTGTTCATTTGTTGCTGAAGCAGCTCTATTTGTTACAGATAGTTGAAGTTTTGACGGAGTCTTTGACTCTTAAAGAAACACCAATACCCACCAAAGTTGCCAGGCTGATGTATCAGACATTCTTCACAATAGTAGTGCTCGTGTAAAGAATGCATCTGCTTATCGCACAAAATTTGAAGCAAATCTGCCTGATATACTTGAAAGCTTTAATGACCTGTACCGGAGTGTCACGGGAAGAATCACCACTGAGGCCCTAAAGGTAAACTATATATGGTACCTATGGCAATTTTGACCCATTTACTAACAAATGGGTCGATTTGGGTTGTGTTAATCTCGAACGAGCAAAACAAAAAAGTTAAGTTAAAAGGGAAATGGCTTAAATGGTTGTTTTTAAGAAATGTTAAGAGTGTGCTGTTGCTTAAGAAATGTCCTAGTTGTTACATTGTTTGTCATCACTATAGCATGTTCTATCTAGACTTTATGGTTCTGTGCACCAGTCAGTTATGTTTCACACTATAATAAAGAAAGTTCAAGATTTTATGGTTTGGTGCACCGCTTACTTATCTTCAAATCAGTGATATAGAAAATATGAAAGATATGTAATAACTATAGAAAATATGTAAGATAAGAAAGCTAGCAGCACACCTGAGAAGCATCAGAAAGATGCATAAGCATTAGAAATATGCATTTAACTTTAATATGGTTGTACTATGGTTATACATTTGTCCTTAACTTGTCTTTCAGATTGAAACATTTTAAGACTTTGCTTTGGTTGTTTTTTAGATCGAAAGGTTGAACACGATCATCCAAGAGATAGTGAAAGAAAAAGAAGATAAAGAAAAGTTGAACCCGATTATTGAAGGGTTGGTAACGGAAAAAGAAAAAGAAAAGGCGAAGAAAGAGACTATGAACGAAAGGATGACAAATATTGAAGCAATGCTAAAAGTTAGGTTTCAAATCGTCTAGTCATCGACTTAGGTTATAATCACTTTATTTTGAATATGTATTTTGTTATGATAAGTGTAATATTTGATGTTTCAAGTGGAATGTTTTTTATATATAACTTTGAGAATTCGATAAATACTTAAATTTTAAAAACATGAAATTATAAAAAGGTTAATATTGAAAATAGCTAAGAAAGTAAATGAATAAGAAAAACATTTTGCGACTGTGAAAAACGATCGCAAGTTTGTATAAGGCAAACGGTCGCAACACGGTCGCAGATTTTTCATCATAAAGCAAGTTTCATAAACCAGAAAGCAGTCGTAATATTTGCGACCGCTCTTATAGTCGCAAAATGTGGGTCGCAAAAAAGTAACAACGGTCGCAACTTAGTCGCAATAGGGCATTTGCGTCGGGTGTTTTTCCGACTATATTTATAGTCGCAAAACGGTTGCAAGAGGCAATTGCGACCGTTTTGCGACCGAACATGCAGTCGGAAATACCCTGTTTTCTAGTAGTGTCGGTTGCAAAAATCAATTGCAATAAGGGTTTAAGTAACTATCGAAACCGGCTCCAAAACCTTCAAAGTAAACCAATTTTTATAATCTGAAACCATTATTGATTTTATAATTTTTTTGTTTTTGATGTTTTATAACAACTAGGTGTTTATTCGGGGCGCGCGTTGCGGCGCCCTTTTTTTGCAGTGTTATCTGCTGATGTTTTGATATATGTCAGTAGTTCATAGAATGGACTTTAGTATCTGGTATAGACCCGATAGATGCATACCAAAGTCTTGAAACAAAAAAACACCTTACTGACTTGAGTTCAACAGAAGAACATCGAATTGAACACATTTTCCTACAACCTTAGGAGCTGCGGACAGGCACCGCACCCGCTGACGTCACTCCTGTCCCACCATGGCTTGAGCTAGTTTCTGAACAGTCCTCAAATTTCATGAAACTACCCGCCTGTGTAGCAGCAAGATGTGCATAGCATATAGGCGCAATTGCATCACAACCCCCGCCAATAATTAAAATTCAGGCAAAATTTCAATGATATGGAAATTATGAACAAATGATTAAATGGTTAACACTTACCAACGGATATTGCGGTAGTACTACGCTGGTAACTGCATTTGAGAGAAAGATAGCTGATTACGAAATCTTGATTTTCAACATATAGAAGGCTAAGAATGAAAAGAAACTAACACATAGGACAGATTATGAACCAGCTCCTAAGATCATCTGCTGAGAAGCCAATTTCATCATACAATATATGGTAGTGGGTTGGCCTAGTTGTGCCCTGTTTCAATCGTGCAATTAGCCAACACTTTTGAAACTTGATAAACAATAACGGAAAAAATTGCTTCAAATGCATAACAAAAAGGGTGTCAAGATTCGAAAGACTCACTATCATCAACCTATCAGCCTATTTGGGGGTAAACCCAAAACAGATTCAAAATGCCACATTTTAAAAAATTAAAAACATAACACAAAAAAAAACAGACTTTAAAGAGTTCTTTAAATAAAAACCATTAGTTGCGCGACGTCTAGCCGATAGGTCGTTAACATAATCAAACGGTTGAACTAATATCTGTTATAAAGCTCAAACACCTCGAACCACCAAGCCAGCCATGTTTACTATAAAATATAGGTAATAGAATCACGTACAAAAACGGAAAAATGACAAACACGCATCTTACAAAACATCTCAGTAGGCAATCTTTTGCAGCAATGCAATTCATAGCCGAACATCATAGACGTGTTTGGTAGACGACGTGTAGAGAAATAACGGGCTCAGTCAACATGTGGGAGATCATTTATGACATCAGTTGGTTGCGAACGCTAAATCGCCATCACAACGATGCACAAATGGTACCGTACATATACATTGTCATCATCGCCCTAAATTAGGTAAGCCATTTGCATATCAGGGAATCAAGGCATGGTAAAAGCAACTAATAGTAGGCTCAGGCGAAGCAAGGCATGCCGGTAACTAACTTGGTTTTTTTCTACAACTTCGTTTACGTTGTCACTAAGTGTTTAAAATAATATTTTATTTTTTTTACGATTTAAGGACAACCATGTATGTTAAATATGTAATAAAATAAAAGCATGTATATGTAACATCATGTTGTTTGTTTTCGTGCTATTCTTTTTACAAATAACATTTCAATAATATTTTCTTTTTTGTAAGTTAAGTGGTTGGTTGAATTGATTAAAGTCCTTTTTTAATTTTTATAAACAAAATATACTAGGGTTATAAATTTACCACATTATAATTCCACACATAACCTACGAACCTTCCTATTTCTTACCTACGTATATTTGGCCTTTTCTCCATATCTACATATTATACACACAATTGTATCAAGTAGGATTTTATTATATAACAACATGAAACTAAAATACTATTATCAATCACCCACATGAACATTTAATATCTTCTTTATTCCTATATATACACACCCCTTTTCTCACACACATTTCATACATACATCTCTCTGTTGAAATATCAACAATCTAACCTCTATCATTTCTCTCTCTACAAATGGAAAGAAGTTGCAGTGATGATCAAACCACAACTAGTGATCAAACCATCTCCACCGTTGCCCAACCGCTAACCACCACACTACCGGTGGATATGAGCGGCCTGCGCCGTGTTGGAAGCGGAGCCAGCGTGGTTTCGGTCCTTTCGGACCCTGAAGGAGCCGTGGAAGTGGAAGCCCTCTCTAGAAAGCTGCCGTCTTCGAGGTACAAAGGCGTTGTTCCGCAACCGAATGGCCGCTGGGGAGCTCAGATATATGAGAAACACCAAAGGGTATGGTGGTGCAAATTTTATGTTTACTATAGAATTAAAGCATCATGATCTCTGTCATAAACATGAATTAAACATCTACCGGTTAATGAGAAGATTTTGTTTTTAACTAAGGGTACGTTTAGCATAGCCTTTTGGAGTAGGCTAAACGTACCCTTGGCTGAGTAACCAAAGGGTTATATTTGTAGTTCTATCACAACCCTTTTTGTTGTGGTAAACATAACCCTAGGTTGATTTTTTACTAGTCGTACACTTTAAATTGTAAAATCATTAATATTTCCCTGATTTGGCTAACGAAACCTATGTATCCTAAACATACACCAACCACGTGCCTCTCTTTCAATTGTTACTTGTTATTTTATAGTTATCAAATCATTAATATTATTTACATTTCATTGATTTGACGATGAAAAATCAGTTAGACCTCATATGTACTAAACGTACACCTATGTGATTGCTATAGGTATGGCTGGGCACGTTCAACGAGGAAGACGAAGCCGCGAAGGCGTATGACATAGCAGTACAACGCTTCCGCGGCCGAGACGCGGTTACAAACTTCAAGCAAGTTATAACCGACGAAAACTCTGCCGCGTTAGAAGCAACTTTCTTAAACCGTCACTCAAAATCAGAAATTGTTGACATGCTAAGAAAACACACATACAATGATGAGTTAGAGCAATACAAAAGAACCTACAATACACACAACAACTCCACTTCTAAACCCGGTTTTAATCCCTCTTCCGGGTCGGGTTCAACCATGCCACGCATACACCTCTTCCAAAAAACCGTTACACCTAGCGACGTTGGAAAACTGAACCGGCTTGTGATACCAAAACAATATGCTGAAAAACATTTTCCGGTTCAAAAAGGAATAAGTTCTAAAGGAATTTTGCTACACTTCGAAGATACCAATTCAAAGTTTGGAGATTTCGTTATTCATATTGGAATAGTAGCCAAAGTTATGTTTTAACCAAAGGTTGGAGCCGGTTCGTGAAAGAAAAGAAATTAAAAGCCGGTGATTGCGTGAGCTTTCTAAGCTCAACTGGACCGGACAAACAGCTTTACATTGGTTGGGAATCAAAAACTGGGTCAGGTGATGTTGAATCGCCATCACCTGCCCCAGTTACCCAACCAGGAAAGCTGGTTGAACCGGTTCAGATTTTAAGGTTGTTTGGAGTTGAAATATCTAGTGTGAGTAGTTGTAGTAGCAAGAGAAGTGGTGTAGAGATGGATTTGTTAGGGTTTGAAAGTTGTAAAAAACAAAGAGTTATTGATGTTTTGTGACAGTGTTTGATTGTTTAGGGGTGTTTTTGTGAAAATATTTAGCCGTACATGTTTTGTTGTGATCACGTGGGATAAGGCTGGAAAGTGGTGGCAATGAAGAGATAAGGGCACAAGTTGCAAAAGATTTATATGTTTATTTTAGAGGACAAAGGTATATATGGATTGATCGACTTATATATAAAGTTATATAATCATTTTAGTGGACAAAAGTTTATACAGATTTGTTACAAATGCATATTTTAGTCTTTGTTGTCAACATGGGTGCATGAACCTACACCAATTTATAATTTTCATCTAGTCTTTTGACAATTTTGAAAATTAAAAAACATGGAATTCATATAGGTTGATGTATTATTTCTGTAGGATTTTTTAAATGTGTCAAATGGATACTGCAAGCGAGATATCACTTTTATTATTGTAGTGTTTTATCTAAATTTCACATATATAATCCACAACTTTGAGACACATAATTGCATACTCATAGTATGTGCATCACTTTGTTAAAGTTATGGAAAATTTAACATGCATATACATGTTAAGCATTGTATTATAGTCGTGCAAAGTGTATTCAAGTTGTGTATGATCAGTTGGTTAACCGTTAAAGTAATGAACAAGTCAAAACCCTTGTTAAAGTTATGGATAAACCAAATTACAAACAATGTATATTACATGTTAAGATTTTGGAGGTTGATGAACAAATTAAACATTGGTTATGAGAGGTTATGCATTAATAGGTTAACAAATACTTTATCTTTAGAAACGTTCTATGTAAGTGATTCTAATTTGATCAATTTTTCGAGCTTGTTTCATTCCTTGATTCTGGATTTTGTTGTGTAATCCATTTTAGCACATGATTTGTTGATTTTAACCTTTTATTATACGAGGCCACTGGCCCTGACGTTGTATAAGCTTTTTCTTACAAATAATTTATAAGAGTTTTTTGACGAATTAGTGATGTATTTTTTTTGAACTTTTTTTTACTTTGGTTGTTGTCAAATTCAAATTGTGAAAATGGGACTTCCGCAATCTAAGATTGCGGGAGTGATGACATGGCTAATGAGTTGGACAAAAGCCTAAGCAAACGTGGAAAGGCCGGTCGAGGTGGCTGCTTTGTGTGGTTGTGGTTCGATAAGATGGCACTTCCGCAATCTAAGATTGCGGAAGTCAAATCTCTCTTTTTTTTAGAGTACAATCGATTTTGTATTATATATAGGTAAGTTCTTTTTCGTTTAGAATGTCGAACGTAAAAACATTCAACCAACATATTTTTTTTCCATTTCCATGCAACACATTACACAAAGTTTTTTCACACTTGTATCCGAATTTCATAAATTTCGCGCGTTGGAGGCTATGGTTTTTTAGTATTGTCGGATCGGTGTTGCATCTGCATTAAATCATTTGGACCAATATTACATTTGCACGTGATATAACACGTGTTAAATGGCAGTCTGGTCATGTGATTTCAAATATATTAATGTTGGATGGTCCAAAGGTTGTATAAGAATCCATCCAGATTCTTTTTTGCATCCCCCAACCACTGTTTCGATGGTGGTGGCCGGAGAGGTTTTCCAGCATGCATGTCAAGAACCCATTTTATCATGCCATTGACCCTCTTATTTTTGGATCAATGTTACATTTTCATGAAACTACTTGGATCGATGTTACATCTGCACGTGGGCTAACGCGTGTAGATTGCAACTTTGGTATGGTAGTTTATAATACAAAGGTGGTGGTTTGCTTAGGTGATCAACCTCATTCTAGTTTTGTACCTTCTCATTACCGATTTGCGGTAGAAAGTTAGGTGGTTGGGGTGGCTCTGGCACCTAAGCTAGGTTGTTGACGGAGATCATGCTAGATGATGCCCTTTATTGTTGTTGATAGGACAAGTCGCAAGGGCGTCGTTGATCTTCTGTCATATCGTGGAGGGCGCTGATTCTTCGTTGATCTTTTAGATTTGCGCCCGTGTTACCGTTATAAAGTTGGAACTGGTGTTTTCGGAAATAGATTGTTTTGTAACTCGGTAGATTGTATAGTTTGACTACTTTGAAAAAATAGTTGGTAAAATTGTATGATTTAACGTTTTTATCGCCTATCGAATTATGTTGAACTTGCGATTTTGTAACTCCGTAGATTGTCGCCTATTAAAGAGTATTCGTTTTAAATAAACTTAGTATTATTAAATAAATTTACTATTGTTTAACAAATTTACTAAATTTACGATAAAAAAAAGTTTAATACTGATAGTAGCCGTTTGAATAAATAATTTTTAAAATTTTTAAATAATGCTTTCAGTAAATATTTAAATAATTTTTATTAATTAAAATGTAATGTTTTTATATAAAAAAGAGAGTTAATACTGATAGATCCGCAATTTGAGAATATGGAATTTAATACTGATAGTTCTGCAATTTAACCATAGCCTCCAACACGCGAAATTTATGGAATTCGGATATAAGTGTGAAAAAACTTTATATAATGTGTTGCATGGAAATGAAAAAAAAAATATGTTGGTTGAATGTTTTTTGCGTTCGGACGTTCAATATATTGGTTGAATACATTTAGTTAAATGTTCAAATAACATATATATATATAATATATATATATATATAATACAAACTCTATTCTAAAACAACATTTGACTTCCCAATCTAAGATTGCGGAAGTGCCATGTCAACAACTCAATAAAACGAAATTGATATCACTAGCTTGTCCATGTTGTCCACGGTTTGTCCATGATGTACAAGAACACTGCCATGTCAACCACTTCCGCAATCTTAGATTGCGGAAGTACCAAACTCATAATTTGTATTCTGACATACTCCAAAATCACAAAAAAAAAAAAAAAAAAAAAACAAAAAAAACTCTATTTCATCAAAAAAAAGTCTAATTTATAATCAAGTAGTATAGGCTTTTTATATCTTGTTTAAGAATAGCAGAGATGTATGAATGTGTATATATAATTTTTACTTCTGCTTGACCATGCTTCATGAGAAGGAAATTGGTTTTTTGTTTTTATTTTTTTTTAATTCGAATATCCAAAATTTGAATAATTTGATATTGAACACCGAAATCCTGCACTTATTTGCTCACATGTTATTAATTTTAAAATGCGTTGTGTGACATTCATGTACCATGACGGTGGACTCATAATACATACATGGAATCATATGCTAACGATATGATTTACAAGTATATGACAGTCATGTACTGAGGGATGACAATGATTAACCATGATGGGCATACACTTGAATTATATGACTTTTTAATTATCTTTATTCTTTATGTCTACAATATTTTCTGCTAATGAGACAAGTTACCAGCAAATTAAATTGCTTTTATTAGTTGGACCTCTAAAAGTCTTCCATGATAACAATATTTTTTAAATCTTGAAAGTCTTGAACTAAGGGCACCCACAGGCCACAACACTAATCAATACAAACCACTCTAAATCATCACGTCATTATGCCATATCATTTCGAAGTTCAAACCATTTCAAACCAAACCTCATTTTTTTCATCAACACGTACCAAACCATTCCAAACCTTCACGTCTCCACCTCATCACCTACTAATTCTTTTTATTTAATTTATACCCCACACACAGAAAAAGTTTTTTATTTAATATTAAAGTACAATGTGGGCCCCACCTCAAACCCAATGGACCGGTCCATTGCACCGGACGGACCGAACATATTCAACCTCCTCCAATGCTAAAAAATTCTCCTTGTCCATCCAATCCACCACCGACCATCCGATGTCCGTGAGAGTGCATTGTAGATGCTCTAAGGGTAGGTAGTGTGCTACGTCTATTCCTCTCTAACAAAATAACCATCAACCACACTTAACACAATACTCACCTAGCGAGACCCTTCTTTTAGTTTTCAAACCAAGTATGTATCGATGAGAGAAAAAAGAGGCGTCCTAGAGGAAGGTGAGATACCATCGGAAGAATATCGAAAACAACAATAAAACTACGATAACGTTCTTCATCTCTAATCTTTTCGATGACTTATAATCGACTGAAGGATTGAACGCAGAGTACGGAAGATGCTGCTAGCTTGTGGATACCTATATTGCTAAGAAACGGGACAAGTTTGGAAAGGTGTTTGCCCTTGTAAGATTTGCAAAGTAAAAGATATGGAAAAAATGGTGAAAGCTCTAAACAATTTGAGATTTTTCGGGTGGACAAACATTTGCTAAGGGGGCGAGATTTCGTAAGGAGAATAGAGCAACTAAGGAGAACACCTAGACAAGAAGCACAAGTCAATAACAAAAGGAAGGCTAGTCTGGTGGAGGAACAAACCAAAGGAACATTTCTTCTGGCAATTTCGAAAGAATGTTCTCACATAGAAATACAATCACGGGTGAAACGAGTAAGGGTGGGGAAGCCATGAATTTGCTACTAAGAAGATAATGAATCGGCGAAGCGGTATCTTGGAAAGGAAGTCAGTGGTTGGCATAGCCAATAGCTTTGAAAGTCTTTGCAGCATTGACTCAAATCTCAGCGGTATCAAAGATTTAAGGATAGAACTCCGTTATTTGGGTGGTGTGAAGATTTTAATGACCTTCTCAACGTTGGATATGGTGAACAATTTCTTGAAAAGCAAGATCTATGTTCGAAATGGTTTGCAAAAGTCTTTGTGTGGGAGGGACAACACTTACAGTTTGAAAGTCTAGGCTGGTTGAGAATTATCGCTTCCTATAAATTTGCGTTATGATGAACAT
>JAUTDX010004477.1:0-27781 GCA_030844895.1 Ambrosia x helenae
CAAGACATACGAAACAAAGCTGATATAAAAATCATCATGTGTTTGGTTGATTGATTTAATTTGTCTAGTAAATGGGTCATGATTTAATTGTACAAACATTAAACATGCGCATCAACCTGATTCGAAATTAGAATATCAAAGGTTAAAATTATATGTAATTTATAATTTCCACACGTCAACATGTTCTGTGTTTTTACTTTTTGGTTATATTTGTTCGTTTACTGTTTGTTATGTAGCTGATGGTCTATTCGAAAACAACATCTCTATTCTTCAGGATGGACTAAGCTAGGTTTGCCTACATTTCAATCACTCTTCAAAGTCCCTATCAAATTTTGTTATTTGTGTGATTAACTTGATATAGTTATTGTTATTGTAAGTTGATATTGTTATTGTAACCTGTCAACATATTTACAACTTTATTAAAACTTAGGCTATTTGGTGTGGTGCCTTTTCCCCCAACTCCTTCAAATGTCACATTATTTTTTCTCATTCCTTCTCCAAACCAAGGAAATGGTTCTTCCCTTTTTTATTATTAAAAAATAACCATTCAGATTCATCAGTGAAGAGGGGGAAAACCCACCGAGGCCACCGATTTATTCTGGGCCCTGGGGGGGTTTACCGAAGAGGGGAGGTGCCACCCCACCCCCACCGAGCCCTTCCCCACACAATAAGCCTTAGTCCCACCCCTAAGTCAATTTACACATAATTACATACAATTCGTTAATCCATTTACATTATGTCAACAATATTGACTTTACAACATATTTAAGTATACGTTATACATGTTTTGTTAGGGTTATATGATTTGTAAGTATCCAAGTTAGGCTTGACGTTTTTCCATACAAATTAACACATGAATCGTGTTTAGATCGATTAGTTTCCACCGATTAAGCTTAGCACAACAATACAAACACGTATATCACGCATGTATAATGTGTTATGCTAAAAAATAGGGATGTGCACGGTTTGGTTCGGTTATTTTGGTTTAGTAACCGTTCATTTCGGTGTTTTCAGTTTCTAGAACATAATTACGTGAAATTTAAAAATAAAAGGCATAACCCAAGATTTAAACATCTTACTTATGTTCACGTTTATGTTAATATATTTAAGATTTTGAGCTAATATTATTCACATAAACCTGACATTCTAAACTATTTCTATGTTTCTCTTATTCACATAAACCTGACATTCCTAAACTATTTTTATGTTTCTCCAAAGTTTTTATTAAGATTTTTTCTTTGTAATACTTTGAAAATTAATTATTTTTATGCTAAATTTTGGAGGTAATGGATTTGTGCCATGACAGACAGTTTTGAGGGTGAAGGCCAAAAAGGTTGCTAAGCACGAAGCAACTTGTTTGGAGGCCAAGATATATATATACCATGAATAATAATATTGTAATGAAATATACTCAATTACATTTGGGTGATTTATTTTACATAAAGGATGTACCATAAATTTAAAATGCATTACAACATTATTTAGATTTGGTTTTGCCAAACATTTTTTTTCCATACCAATTATTGAACCCAGTATGCAACTAACCCAATAAATGTGTTAGATTTGGTTTATTACTGAGTATTCACTTTCACCAATTTAATTCAACAACTTTTATGATTTCAGCCACACCCCAAGTATTTCTTAGTGAAAGAAAAGGTATATGCGTGTTTTATATTTACTCTTACACTGTGTTCCAGAGATTGACTAAGGGGGGAAGAGAAAGGATTTCCCTCCTCTTCCATTCTCTCCAATTCCTTCCAAATTGGAAAGATTAAAAATCACCCCAAAAACCTTATATTATCCCTCTCATTCCCTCCTACAAAAAACTCTGGAACACATTTTTTTCACCACTTCCTTTCCATTCCTTTCTCTTCCCCTCTTAAATGAAACTCTGGAACAGAGTGTTAAACAGGGTATAAAAATATATTCTTGATTGTAAATTATGTCAACTATCATCAAATAACAAATAAAAATAAACATGAAATGTTAAATATATTTTAAATAATAAACGTCGGCATAAACACCTAAACACATGTAACACAACCGATTATAATGGGAGAGATAAAAGAAGATGGTTAAAAACACTCTATAACCACATTTTGAGTAATAGGTACCTTTGATAACGATAATGGGGAAGGTGGTTATGGATTGTAGCGATGAAGGTGAAGAAGGTATGGTGGAGGTTCGGATTTAGGTTGGGGATGGTAAAAGTGCATGCGAATTGATATTTAAAAGTGACTCAAGGATCAATAGCAGTTGAAATTAATTATCAATATCAACGTAGTACAGTACCAATGGTTGCAACCATCGGTGGAACAGGTATTCAACAATAGTAACTATCTGATCGAGTTCCTGGTAAAATATCCACTAATGTAATTGTAATTGTAGCAGTTATACCCCAAGTGTCATATTATTTCATGAAATGTTGCGATTCTCACCCCAATTATTATGATGACACGACCTGTAACGATACAAATATCCTGTTGTAACACTCTGTGCAAATTCCACATCGGTCGTGGAGGAGAAATTCTTGGTTAATAAGGAATGTTTTGCCTCTAAAAACACTAATGCGTATTAGGCGCCTTGGCCGTGGAGCATATGAAAACTCCACAATTAAGTTGTGCTCAAGTAGGGTAGTACTAATATAGGTGACCGGCTCGACCAATTTGGAAATAGTTTAGGTTATTGAAATCCAAATTTTCTTTAGAAAATAAAATCTCCTTCTTTAAAGATAATTTATATCTTATCTGATTATTGATTTCATGTAAAAACGAAAATACTTTAATTGCAATTCATAAAACTATTTAAGGCAACTTGAAATACCACTTGAAACAGCTATAAACAGAGTTTTGGCCGTATTTCTGACATTTTCATTGCATTTTGATTTACATATGACAAACATAATACTATTAAACCGAAAAACTATAATGTATGTTACCAAGGAAATTAGAAAAAAATTAAACATCTTGTTTTACACACACTCTCTTTCTCTCTATAGATGAGTTAAAATGAGAACTAGATTGAGTTGTGAGAACCGTATGAGGCGAAGAACTCAACCGCTATACACGAGGGAGCAAGTGGAAAGAGTAGAGCAGCACCTTGCCAGCTGTCCTTAGTAGACTGGAAGCCAGATAAGGAAGTCTGGTCTAGCTCTCGAAAGTGGAAGGGAGAAAAAAGGTATATACCAAGAGATGATATGCCAACAGCAGATGATTTCAAAATGAGTCAAAGAAGATCTTTTTGCAGCGGCCACCAAGAGGTTCTTTCTCTCACGTCATTTCGCCCGCCCGTTTCACTTCTGTTCCGGAGGAAATGGGATTTGAAACTCATCTATAGACACACATTTAATTAATTGTATAATGAATTTGTGATTATAATTAAACCATAATAAACTATTAATTGTGTTACACCAGTTAGTCATTTTTATTACACCGGTGTAAGGACGACGTAAATTGTTTTTTCTTTTCATTTTTTGTATATTTTTTAGTTAGTCATTTTTACATCATTGGGTAATTTTTTTTTTTAAAAATTCGCATTTTATGTTGGAGTTCTCATAAATGGAGCAAGTTATCAACCAAACCGAATCTTTTATATATATATATATATAACTAAATTAATTCCAAAAACTATAAAAAAAAAGTGAGTGTGACATAAACTAACCTAACCAGGGTTAACATGAAGGCTGCTTATGAGTTAGTTATTCAGGAGCAAGTGTTAATGGATTCGCGTTGGACTTGTCTCTTCTTTTAACCATCTCCCTTTTATACACACTCCTTCCTCACTCTCTTCTAACCTTTGTTCCTTTCATCACCATTACATTACATTACTCTCTCTCTCTCTCTCTCTCTCTGTATTCGCACACCATATTGTGCGAATTCAATATACTACAATACAATGTTGCTAAGACATTTTGCGTTCTGTTTATTGCTCATTTTTATACATTATGTTTCCACCAATGTGGTTTCGAGGTAACATTAATATCCAAACTCATAGTTTTGTAGCAACATGAGGCAATGTACGATTGAATCATGTTGAGTATTTCACTTTACGCGCCGAATTTGATTAATATATTCAACTGAATGTGTTTGTAGATTGGATGAGGATAACGAGTTTACAAAGCTTATTAACCAACTCATCAACCGCGGACAGGTTAGTTGAGATCGGTTTGGTACGGTTGTACCAACATTCTGTTTTGACTTTTCATAATTCTTTTGTCCGCTTATCTTCTATTTTGATGTAATAGAATTTTTTTTTTAATAAAGTGAGATCTTTAGAAATGATTACTAAACTTGATGATATTAATTACATCGATCGCGATCTTTTCAGTTAGATCCACTTGATTTCTCCATCATTAATTTCTTTGAATGTGAGATTTTTTTCTATGAATCTGTCTATAAGCAAATAAATAGCAGTTCTGTCTATCAATATGTATGGTCTTTTACTAACCGATCAAAATTAAGATAGATGTTGTGATCTATCTGATTTATTGTACAAGTGTGTACTTTTTTCGGATTAGAATTCGATATCAAATTATTAGAGATTTGAACTTAATAGGCGTACAAGTATTTTGCTTGAGCGAGTAATTCGTCTAGTAAAAACAAAACCGTGAGCACCTGAATTGGTAATCTATATCCATCAGAAGCAAAGCGTACAACATTATGGCACGATTTACTTTAGTTGTTACAACTGTTGTGATAAATAATAGTTTTTAATTTTAAATAATTGTGAACAATTTTCAGGAGAATGAAAGATATTGCAATGGAAAAGAATGAAAGAGCTGTCGACGATGATCCAGAGAGGGTTGCTTCCATGGTTAACATGTGAGTCGATTCTCTAATAGATTATATATTATTATAACTGACAATCAATTATTTTAATATGAATAAAATAATATTATATGAAAAGGATCACATGATCATGACTGAACAACAAAACAATACCATCCATCATCTTGTTTGATCTTGTGTTGTTGCGTATAAATTACTGTGTTACTTTAAGGTCTACCCATGTTCTTATGTTGTTGAATCATCTTTTACTATTGTTTCTAGTATCGTTATTTGCCAGCGTGGCCACGTGTCACATGACCCTACTGTTTTATCTAATCAACTATACCATTTATTATATACCATCTCTTCTGTTCTTTTCAATGTCTTTTACCTTTTAGCAAAACATTATTTGACCAGGCCCTCACTTTTAACACATGTGAGTAGAAAAATCGAATAATTATATATGGTTTAGTTACGGTTATATGTGTATAAATAACCGAAATTACCAAAATGACCTGATATAAAAGTCAGCTTTTATATGTTTTATATATAAATTTGTAATTTGTTAGAAAAGTTTTTGGATTTTTTTTTTGCCAAAATAGTGCTACAGGACGGGATTTTTGCGCATTTGGGAGTGTCTGATCAGGATTTGAACTTTTGGTGAAACCGCAACTTGAACTTGCGGTTTCTCTCTCTTACTCACCAAAAGTGCTCTCCACTTTAGGGACATAATCTGACACCCCCATTTGCACAAAAAATTTTCACTGTAGCACCAATTCATCAAAAAATAAAGTTTTTGTGTAACTTTTGTTTTTCTTCATAATTTACATATTAGTTATTGCTTGTTCTCTTTTTATAAACTAAAACGGTTGCTAATATATTATTTGATCTATAACATAATTGTATTTGTTAGTCAAAATCAGTTTGAACCAACCCACGTACTATGCTGGACGATAACTCAATTGTATTAAACCTAATCTTTTAGAACCGAAACCTATTTATTATAAAAAATTCTATAAATTTATTTTAGACGACTACTTTTTCATAATAACTAGGTAAATGCAGGTTGGTTTGCAAGACCGACCCCGATTCGAGAACCCACGGGGTTTCTCCATAGGAATACTGTTCAGTTTTAACTAATAGGTGAACCAACTCACACTTCTTAATACAACCATGTGTTAAAACTTTGATTTGTTCACCATTAGATTACTTTACTCTAGTGAATGAACTTGATTTTCTGATTAATATTAATTTATCATACTATTTTTTATCAATAAAATGATAAATTCAAAGAAATGGATGAGTTAGATATTTTTTGCCCCACATTATACCCTGGCCTCAAATTCTCAATCATTCAATCACCTAAACATGCTTAGATCCGCATGCATGGTACATTAAACGTACCTCCTCTCACAAATGATCACAAAATGTCACATGATTACCAACTCGAAGCAAGTCCCCACAAAAACGGACAGGTGCTACTAAACGTTATCCTTCACGGGTAGCTCAGTTGGTGAATGGACCAGGGATCTCTCTTGGAGGTCTCAGGTTCGATTCCCACGAAGGACATAATGAGAAATGATGGATGACTCATGGCCTATGGTCATGAGTTCGAGTCCTGATCTCGCCAGGTTTTACCGGTTCACTACTGTCGTGCCTTCGGGCGGGTATGTGGTCGGGTTTTCCCTGGAAGCGGGCTGTCGGGCGGGCTAGGGGCTTCGTGTGTCCAGGGTGGGCCGGGATGTGCCCCTGTCTTTGCCACTGGGGGGCCGCGTACGAAGTACCCGGCTTGTTTTAGTTGGCCGTTCAAAATAAAAAGGTGCTACTAAACGTACCTCCTCTCACAAATTTGGAGGTAGGACCCACCATTAATATATATATATATATATATATATATATATATAGGGACAGGTTCAAATACAAAGTAATGAAAACGTGCGAAGTGTGCGAAGTCACGTAACATACAAAATTACGTAACATGGACAGAATACCTACTAGTTCCATAACTAAAATCACGTAACATATAGTCCATTACCAAAAGTTACGTAATTTTGTATATGTGATTTTTTTTAGTTATGAACTACTAGTGATTCTGTTCATGTTACGTAATTTTAGGTATGAACTAGTAGTGATTCTGTCTATGTTACGTAATTTTGTATGTTATGTTTTTTAAGGGTATGAAAAATTTTTTATGTAAAGTTTTGAATGATTCTGTCTTATGGTACGTAATTACGTAATGACCTATATGTTACGTGATTTTAGTTATGAACTAGTAGTGATTCTGTCTATGTTACGTAATTTTGTATGTTACGTGACTTCGCACGTTTTCATTACTTTGTAGAATAACCGTCCCCTATATATATATATATATATAATTTATTATTATTTTTTATATATTTGATATAATTAATATTCTGAAGAAGAGGATACATGACTGAAAATATTACATCAAGTTAGCGGGAAGGCGGGGTAATAAGTTGCGCCGCCACCCCTTTCTGAACGAGGTATGTTCAGGCACATCCAAACTGATCTACGTAGGTCAGAAAAGTCCGAAAAAAAAAGTAGATCTGGTTGGGATATGTTTACTACCTTCGTAACCGACACAACCATTAACCATGTCCATATTTAATGACCAGACTTTACCCACCGACGATGCATTTCACATTATTATTTTAATATCATATTCCCATCCCTATTCTTTCATTTATTGGCACCTACGTTGGTTCACATTCCGTATAATCCGTATTCATTTTTTCCGAGTATCACTGCCATTATTATTATTATTAGTATTTATTTGACCTACTGTCTGTGTTGTTTTTTTTCTTTCATTTGACCTACTGTCTGTGTTCTTAACCAATGGATTTAAACATTCCACCAATAAAATAGGTCCCACCTTCTTAATACAGGAAAATTTATTATAATTATTTATGAATAACGTATAGTTGTAGTTTATTTATATTTATAAATTAACACATTGGGGCATGATATGATTCGAGTTATTCATTGAAATTAGCTTGAATCCAGCTATGTCTAGAGCAGTTGGTTAGGCTGTACGTTGTGGCTCGCTGTGAGCACCGTAGTGAGTCACCGAAGTGACCCTCAAGTAACCCGTTACGCCAGGCTGTTGTTGGGGGTGAGCACCGGTGCGACCACAGCCTACAAATCCAACACAAATTACTTTCTTCGCGCCTTGAGCTTGCTCGCGTTGGCTCGATCACTCAAGTGTGGCTGCTCGCGTGTCCACAACACATAGTCTTAAACCGAGTCATTTTTCTAATAACCGAATTTGTCAAAGCGAAATTAACTGAATCGATCGACTACATGATTACATAAATAATCATTTCATACTTAACCATTACATGACTAATTCACATCTAATTCAAATGTTATGAACAAATTTCAGGAGCATCCGAAACAGTACAGAAAGGAGGAAACTAGGATTTTTGTCATGTGGGACCGGAAACCCAATCGACGACTGCTGGCGCTGCGACAGGAACTGGCAGCGCAACCGCAAGCGTCTGGCAGATTGCGCCATTGGATTTGGGCGCAATGCCATAGGAGGCCGTGACGGACGTTACTACGTCGTCACTGACCCCAACGACGATGACCCAGTAAACCCCCGACCCGGAACCCTAAGACACGCGGTCATTCAAGACCGACCACTATGGATCATTTTCAAAAGAGACATGGTCATAACATTAAAACAAGAACTACTAATGAACAGTTTCAAAACAATAGATGCTCGTGGAGTCAATGTTCATATAGCAAATGGTGGTTGCATAACAATCCAATACGTTACAAATGTTATTATTCATGGGTTACATATTCATGACTGCAAACCGACCGGTAACGCTATGGTTAGAAGCTCTCCATCTCATTATGGATGGAGAACGATGGCGGATGGTGATGCCATTTCGATATTTGGATCGAGTCATATTTGGGTTGATCATAACTCTCTTTCTAACTGTGCTGATGGGCTGGTTGACGCCATCATGGGGTCAACTGCTCTTACCATTTCTAACAACTACTTTACCCACCACAATGAGGTATTTACTGAGTCCTAACGCGGTTAACTTTAACTCATAAAATGTTAAAACAATATGTGCTGATTCTACTTCATTATGGTTAATTGACAGGTTATGTTATTGGGTCATAGTGACACCTATGATAGGGACAAGGGTATGCAAGTGACCATTGCATATAACCATTTTGGCGAAGGTCTCGTACAAAGAATGCCAAGGTGCGTACGCATAACATCTTTTGAAAACCGACTTGTCATCAAACTGGTCACACTACTAGTTTACTGGTCAGACTGGCTAAACCGGATTCAGAATATGTTTTTACTAATCATAATAGACACACTAAAATTATACAAAAAATACTGTTTTCAAAAAAGAATTAAAAAAATACTTAATTTACTTAGCTAGAAATAAAAACATCAATATCTTCCTACATTGTTTTGTCAACCATTTTATATGTCCAGGAGATGTCATAAGTTTAAACCTTATGATCTAAAAATATACTTTTGTAAAAAAAAAGTTACTCAAAACTGTTCATTGGTTCAACTGCCCAGTGGCGGAGAAATGAATTTCAATAGTAACGTTTTCATTTTTTTCATTTTAGTAGCAACGTTTTCGAAATTTCGTAAAAAAAAAACAATTTTTTCCACTAATTTTCAACTATGCGCGCAAAGTTGAGCAGCAACGGACGCGACACCTAGTTATTAACTAGGTCCGCCCCTGCAACTGCCACTAGTGAAAAACCAGTCGGTCCATGCATGCCAACTCGAACCAGTAAAGGGTCCGGTCCAGATTTAAAAACATTGCATAGCATTTAAAGAAACATAGATTGCTCCAACCAACGATGCCCGTATTGAAAATGACCCCTTTTGATCCGAATATGTTTTGACCCGTTACCTACCCGACCACCTACATCTTTAACCAGTTTTGCAAAACTTAACATATGTTTTGTGTGGTACTTACAGGTGTAGACATGGGTATTTCCACGTGGTAAATAACGACTACACACACTGGGAAATGTACGCTATCGGTGGCAGTGCAGATCCCACAATTAACAGCCAAGGAAACAGATACCTTGCCCCTACTAACCCCAATGCTAAAGAGGTAACATAAAACACAATCTTTTTCTCATGAGTTACCTACAAAACTAACAAACAAAAGTTAGAACCTAAATATGGATTAAATTTGTTGTAACAAATAGGTGACTCATAGAGTAATAACATCAGGAAGATGGAGACATTGGAACTGGAGATCAGAAGGTGATCTAATGTTAAATGGTGCATTTTTTACACCATCTGGTAAAGGCGCAGGAGCCAGTTACGCGCGTGCATCAAGCCTAAGTGCTAAGCCATCATCGTTTGTGGGCACGCTTACTTCAGGATCAGGTGCACTTGCGTGCCGAAGAGGCAGACAGTGTTAAATAAAAGAAATAAACAAGAATAGTAATTTAATCTCTCATCATTTTGAGGAATCCAGTTTTCCAAACGATTCGATTTGGTTTTATTCTGTCTTTGTACCAAAAATACTTGAGAAGTGTATATTGTTCTCTATTTCCTTGCGAAATTTGTATGTTTTGAGCCCGATATGAAGAAAAATGGGTTCTTATGGAGGATGGAAATTTGAGTATTCGTCTGCTGTAATGTAATTACAATTTGCTCAAGTTAAACTGACTGATACAAAGTTTTGTGTCCTATCTCAACTTTAAACATGACTAACTAACTTTGTAACAAGTGTGGTTATGTGAATTAATGATCATTTTGTTGTGTTAAAAGAGACTTGGCTATGTATTTTTAGGCAAATTGTTTTGTTTACTTTTAGAGCCCGCTATGGAATGCTAACCGGTGGAACGGGAACTAGACACTTGGTTAAGTGGCGCTTATTTTGGGTAGTTGATGAGGAGCGGGTCCAGGAACTGGCAGATTTTTACTTGGCCCAGCTAGATAAAGGAAAACAGGGCATAAATGGCCAAACTTTAAACGGGCATAACTTGGGCTATGATTGGAGTTACGGGGCCCACAAGTAGGTGATAGAAAAGGTCTCGTCAAGCCAGATCACATGGCAACCCAACCGTCAGACCCGAATTCCTTGATTTAAGGCCTTGATTTCGTTAATCAGTTTGCCTCCAAGTTTCGTCAATCTTCAAAACTTTCCTATTTTAAGAATAACGGGTAATTCAATGATTAGCACACTTTGCGCCTTTATTTATGATATGAATTTTAATTTCTTTCGGTCAATTTGTAATTTCAAAGATTTGGCAATACCTGCTAAATTTAGAAAATCCTTATATAAGGGGCTACTTTTGTATTGTATTAAACATTCAAAAATTAGTAAACTTTCTTAGGAATCTTATTCTTGTTCTTATTTGCTTCCGCTTTGCGTCAATAGTGGCCTTCAAAGTGTTAAGGTAGAAAACCAATAGAAGTCGGATTCGAACATGATAAAGCACTGGATAATATATACTGTAGTGTTTGTGGTGCCGGATGATTATGAATCCAGTTGTCACAGCAGTGAAACAGGGCTATCTCATGACTTCATCAAGTGGTCAAGTATAGCATCTAATCAATGCAAGTCATATAAGAGCATCTCCAGCGCGTGGCCGTTTGT
The DNA here is from genome assembly GCA_030844895.1 of Ambrosia x helenae. Classification (NCBI taxonomy): domain Eukaryota; kingdom Viridiplantae; phylum Streptophyta; class Magnoliopsida; order Asterales; family Asteraceae; genus Ambrosia; species Ambrosia x helenae. The sequence continues at coordinate 11,390 of JAUTDX010004477.1, forward strand.
TGGCGTGTACTCATGACCAAAAAAGAAAAAGAGACAGGGCGGTCGATTGATGATATGGCACACATTCGTTGGTGTCGATGAGTTCTTCCATTGGAGATGCTACAAAGATTCACCCTCATCTATTGTTTAGTCATCATGAAATGTAGTCTATTCGGATTCCATAAGTACTTCAATATGTGACAAATAATATCTACCCAACTGGGCATAATCTCATGTTCTATGATTCTCAAAACTCGGCTCAAATTTACAAAAAAACGAATATAGGAACCAAACCACGTCAACATACCGACCAAGTATAGTTCCGTTTTATTTTTGTAAAACCATTTCCATAAGTCAGTTTCGGTTTAAGCTAGTCAGGATGATCAGAACCCGAACCTGAACCGAACCAACTTTTTTAGTCATCAAAACTAAAACCACAATGTTTTATGTTATGTGTATATGTTACTTTTCATCAAGATAAAACTCATACTTATTCAGCTTGAAACCGAACCTATCCTATATCAAACTAAACCGATTCGAGTTTCATATCCAGAAACATTATTCATCAGTAAAGATAGCTCAAAAGAGTTTTTAAAAACTGGTTATAAAGGAATGTAAATAAGGAGAATGGAATATTATGTTTTAGAAAAGGACGATTGTCTTAGTCCCACATCGATGGATAAGAAAAAAAGAGATGTGACAGTGGGAATATAAGATATGAAGGATGGGCTAGCATTAAAACTTACATACCTGGACGGGGTCATGATGGGTGATCAGGAAGGCCCATGGCCTAGGTTGGTGACTTCCATTGCACATAACGGAAGGGTGCTAGCCTAAGGTCGACCTATGTTTAGGTCGATCCTACGTCATAATTTGTGGCAGCGGGGGCTTGCGTCCGCGCGGCCCCTACTAAATTTTTTAAAACCAATTTTTTGTTCTTCTTGCTAATATGGTTGGAGGGTTTCTGTAGTTTAATATTTGGTAACAACCATTTTCTTGGGGAAGGAGAAGGTTATTACCAATAACAACTAACCAAACATATAACTTGCAATATAACATCACACATCTAACCTACAACAATCTGACCACTCAAAAAGATTCGACTTTGAGCGGTTTTTCACCCACCCGTTTTAATTTCCTCCATCCGCCCGACATCTAAAACCGCCTCATTCCTAGATTTCCAAATTTGGCAACACGATACCAAGATAGCCGACTGCACCAATTTATCCCTTCATGAGAAGGTCATTGAAACTGAAAGCAAAAATTGGCGGGATTGATCACCAAGCAGCTAAACGTTGTCATAACACCGCCCATACATAGCATGATGTGAAAATATGCTCTATCGATTCCTACGCATCACCACATAAACAACACTGCATAGAATTAATAGGGATACCCTCTTTTGGCCAAAGCGACTCTTGTTTGAAGCCTATCTCTAGACGCCCTCCACCCAATAATATTCACTTTCTTTGGAAATTATTCAATTCATACACGATTTCAATGTTTGTTGTAATCTGCCACACCATCAAACCTCGAAGAGATCTAACTGTAAAGATGCCATCCGAATTACTCAACCATCTCCAAGAAACTGGTTGCGATTCGAGACGAACCTGGTAATCAAATTCATGCAAATTACCAATTCCAATATCTCTTGGTTCGTAGACAGTGGTGAAGACCAATCCCATAACTGATAAACCCATCTCATTAACTGCAAGAAGTTCGTTTACCATACAAACTTACTCTTGTCCAACCGAAAAACTGCAGGAAAAAGTTCTTTCAAACATGCATTCCCCACCCACGGGTCCAGCCAAAAGCGTATGGTAGAACCATCTCTGATAACCGCTGCATAAGCTTTTCCATTGGATGTTACCCACCCTTATAGATGACTCCATTTCGATGATCTCACCAAGTACCAGCTCTACCCTGCTTTAATGGCATACAAACCCATAATTCTTCTATCCGGATTTTATTGCACCAAATTAAAGCATGATCTTTGTGTTTAAAATGATGAACTGTATTTAATCGAGTTAAAACATTCATCCTGACCCGGTCATTAGCCTAAACACCCATTTATTCAAATGGGTTATAAATGAGCTAAAAGTAACATACTAATATAACTTTCAATGAAATGGGTATTAATATCAATCCGGAAAACACATTTAAACAATCAATTAACAAACTCTAGAAAGTATTCAAGTAATACATCATCATCATACTCAGTTAATCCCACCAATAGCAAAGCTAAGGTAGGGCCTGAGGAGGGTAAGATGTAGACAACCTTACCTCTACCCGTGGGAATAGAGAGGTTGCTTCCAGTGAGACCCCCGGCTCGATAGTGGTTTTGTATCAAGCATTGGACAGAAGGCACATAACACTTCGCAATCAGGACAAGCCCGATTGGTGCATGTAACCCCTTGTCTTTTGGCTATCAACGTCACCACATGATGCATGATTAACCATCCGTCGTTTTTAACGTTATTTTCACAAAATTAGTAAAATAACGTTAAAATTAGTGCAACTTTACTTTTACCCCCCTAGGGCCACACATATATACATTATATGTGCACATCCGTAAGCGGGGCGTTATTCAAGTAATACCCATTTCTTTAATCCTTTTTTAAGAACATGGCTGTTCTAATCTATGCATGAATCTGTAAACTCAATATATAAATGGGTTCATGAACTTAAAAAAGTTATTTACATATAAAGCATTATAAAAGCATGGTTGTTTTGAAGCTAGTGACTCTTGATAGAGTTATTTGTACTTTTCCATAATTCTTCTAGCTTCTTCAAGGGTCTCCTCATCAGATGAGGTGGTGGTGCCGCTGCTACTGGCAGTGTTGGTGGTGCCACTGCCTCCTGTAGGGCCTTCATCCTTGTTTAACGCGATAAACGCTGAGTATATTAGGCCCATTGTTGCCTGTTTCATAGAAATAAGGACATTAATAAAAGTGTTTATGGTATTATTATTGAATGAATCAAAAGAAGAATACAAGACCTCCTTTTATAAGGGAAGAGTCATAACCCAACTATAACACATAAATAGGAAAGGATAAACATTACCATCTAAACATAAATATCTATTCTAAATATAATAACTCTTCTAGAATAATCATCGGCTAATATCCCCCCTCAGTTTGAGCGGGAGGAACACACACGCCAAACTGGATCTGAACGACTGAAAAAGTTGCCTCGAAAGGCCTTTGGTGAAGATATCTGCATACTGAAGAGGAGCAGGGACATGAAGAACCCGGACATGACCGATACGGACCTTCTCACGAACGAAGTGAATATCAATTTCGATGTGCTTCGTACGTTGATGCTGGACCGGGTTATCGGACATGTAGACTGCAGAAATGTTGTCACAATAAACAATAGTAGCTTTTTGCAAAGGGACGTGTAGCTCGAAGAGAAGGTTACGAAGCCAAGTAGCTTCGGCAACAGCATTAGCAACACCGCGGTACTCTGCTTCCGCACTTGACCTAGAAATAGTCGCCTGACGCTTGGAGGACCACGAGATTAAGTTGTCCCCCAAGAAAACACAATAGCCACTGGTCGATTTTCGGGAGTCGGGACAACCTCCCCAATCCGCATCGGAGTATGCCACGAGAGAATGAGTGGGATCCGGACGAATCCGAATACCATATTCAAGAGTACCCTGCAAATAGCGAAATATCCGTTTCATGAATAGAAAGTGAGGATCCCTCGGCTCATGCATGAACAAAACACACTTGTTGAACGGCATAGGAGATGTCTGGGCGAGTGAAAGTCAAATATTGTAAAGCCCCCGCTAAACTCCGATATAACGTAGGGTCATGAAACAAAGGACCTTCAGTGGGACTGAGTTTTGCCGAAATGTCCACTGGGGTGGTGCACGGTTTACAGGATTGCATTGAGGCCCGAGAAATAATTTCCTTAGCATATTGCGATTGTGACAAGAATAAACCGCCTCCCTGTTTAGTAACCTTGATCCCGAGAAAGTAGTGTAAAGCACCGAGATCCGTCATAGCAAATTCACGAGAAAGAGCCCGAATGATATTATCCAGCAGCGTGGTACTTGAAGCCGTAAGTACTATGTCATCAACATAGAGCAATAAATATGCCGTGTCTGGACCATGTTTGTAAATGAACAGAGATTGGTCACAAATACTGTTGCGAAACCCCTGCTTCAAAACAAACGAGGCAAACCGTGTATACCAAGCTCTAGGCGCCTGCTTGAGGCCATATAATGATTTTTTCAAACGACACACAAAACCGGGGCGCTTCTTATCAATAAACCCTGGTGGCTGATGCATAAAAACCGTCTCATTGAGGTGACCATGTAAGAACGCATTTTTGACATCCAACTGATGAATAGGCCAAGAACGAGAAACTGCAAGAGATAACACAGTGCGAATAGTAGCTGGTTTAACAACCGGGCTAAATGTCTCTTCACAATCGATACCCACTGTTTGCGACTTACCATTAACAACCAAAACGGGCTTTATACCGTTCCAACGACCCATCAGAGTGAAACTTGTGGCGAAATAACCACATGCAGCGGATGACTGGCCTATCAACTGTCGTGGAACTAATTCCCAAGTCCCGTTTTCCTGCAAAGCGTCAAATTCTGTTTGCATGGCATTTAACCAATTAGGGTCCGCAAAGGCTTTTGCATAGGTATTGGGAAGTGGAGAGAGGGTAGCGAAGGCATGGCTAAGGTTGGTGGGTTTTAGAGAGCCGGTTTTGGTGCGGGTGGCCATAGGATGGGTGTTGGTTGGTTGGGCTGGAGTGTTGTGGGCCGAGGAGGTGGGCTGGGCTGGTTGTTTGGAGCGGCGAGAGTATGTAATGGGGTAAGATGTAGATGGGCCGGACAGGACAGGGCCAGATGGTGGTGGGCTGTTTGGAAGAGGGTCAAGAGGAGGGGGTGTCGGTGATGGAGATGTAGGTAATGGGCTCGGGTGGGGATTGTTTTGGGCTGCAGGTGTACCGAACTGAAATGATGGAGGAATGGGCTCCTCCAAGAATGAGTATGGGCTGGTAGATGTGGGTTGACCGTAGGGAAAAACGGACTCGTCAAAGGTGACATGACGAGAGATGTGAACCTTGCCTGTGGAAGGGTCTAGGCATCGGTAACCCCTGAAATCCGAAGGATAGCCCAGAAAAATGCATCGAATAGATCGAGTGTGCAATTTATGAGGTTGAGTGGCTGAAGTGTTCGGGTAACACGCGCACCCGAAAACTCGGAGGTGGTCGTAGCTGGGGTGACGAAGGTATAGGGTAAAGGTGGGTGTGAAAAAGTTGAGGCGTTTGGTGGGAAGAATATTGTGGAGATAAACGGCCGTGTGAAGTGCTTCTACCCAAAAACTGGGAGGAAGACATGCATGAATAAGTAACGAGCGGATGATGTCATTTAGTCGACGAATCATTCGCTCGGCACGACCGTTTTGAGAGGATGTTTGGGGACAGGAAAAACGGAAAAGGAGGCCGTTTTGGTGGGCAAATGTTTTAAAAAGGTTGTTGTCAAATTCACCGCCCAGATCACATTGAAAGGATTTTATATAACGGTTAAATTGAGTTAAAATTAAGCGGTGAAACTTGACAAATGTTGGGTATGTTTCAGATTTATATTTTAACGGATAAACCCAAACAAAGTGAGAAAAATTATCAATTAAAACCATATAGTATTTGTAACCGGTTTTACTGACAATGGGTGATGTCCATAGATCACAATGTATGATATCAAAAGGGGAAAAAGTAAAGGAACTTGATGTATAAAAAGGTAATCTTTTGCTATTAGATAACTGGCATGAGTTACATAGTCTAGACAAAGAGTCTTTATTACATGAAAAATTAAATTTACGACTAAGAACATCAAGAACTTGAGCACCAGGGTGGCCAAGCCGATCATGCCAAGGAAGGGAAGTAACTGAAAGGAAACATGCTTGTGGCGGTAGTTGAGGTTGTGTGATGGGGTAGACGTCTCCCGTGCTATTGTGGCGGGACAGGTGGCATCCAGTTTTGAGATCCTTCACAGAGAAACCGAAAGGGTCAAATTCAAGAGATACACTATTATCACGGGAAAAACGTCGAACTGAAATGAGAGTTTTAATGACAGACGGGCTATAAAGGATGTTTGGTAAAATATAGGTGCGGTTATGGATTTTGAAAAAACCAGTGCCAGACCCGTGTATTGGTAAAAATTGACCATTGCCAACAAGAATTTTAGTATTTACAGGAGACGAGTTAGGAATAGAAATCATACCTGAATCCAATGTAACATGAGAACCCGCACCCGTGTCCATTAAACCGGGTCCGGTTGCTGCTGAGACAGGTTCATTGCCTGGACGGCTGCCTGGAGGTCAGCCGGTTAAAAGCATTATAACCCGGTTGTTGCTGTTGAATCGGCCCAGATGGTACATAATAAGCCGGTGGTGCGGACGGACCGGGCTGCTGTGAAGGAGCAGATTGACTGACCTGAGGACCGGGTGGTGCCCAATGTGGCTGAGTTGGGTACGGGCATGGTGGTGGAGTCCACCAAGCCCAAGTAGGATATCCGTTATTCTGTAGAGGCCAGAAAGAATTACCTGTGGGGCGACCCCCGCCACGTCCGCGTCCTCCTCTGTTGTTCCGGTAGGTGTTACGTCCGCGTCCTCTGCCCCTGTAAGATTGCTGGTTGTTGGACGGGTACGGCTGAGAAGGTGGGCCGGAGTGTGAGGGCGGGTGGCTGCTGTATGCGGTTGATTGTGGAGGCACATTGGAGGCGGCCAGGACTGATGTGGTGGCTTTCTGTCTTCCTTCGATCCGAATAGCTTCATCTGTCAGCATGCTAACAGCAAGGTCCCAATCAGCATTTGTGGAGTTAATCAAGGAGGCCGTGGTATCGTATTCGGCCGGTAACCCGCGAACGAGTTGAAGAACCAAGCGTGATTCAGTGATTGGTTGGTCTACGTCGTCCAGTTGATTAGCTAGGTCTTTAAGCTTCTCGAAATAATCTTCAAGAGAGGAGCAAGCGGCTAGTGTTAGATTAACGAACTTGGTTTCTAAGGCGGCTGCACGCGCCTTCTTGTTGCTCAAATAAACCTTCTCCAGTTTGAGCCAGGCACCGCGAGCGGTTCCATCCGAGTCCATGGCACGGGGCAGTAAGTTGTCGGAGACTGTGCTCAAGATCCATTGTAGGACCAGAGCGTCTAGTTCAAGCCATTGATTGTAGGCTGGGTCGATCGGAGCAGGGGCTGCAGTGCCATCAATATGATCGATGACTTTATATGCGACTACGTGTAGCTTGAATAACTTGACCCAAGCTGAGTACGTAACCTTCGATCCATCTAAGGTACGGATTTTGGATTGGATATTGGTAACCGAGTAGGCGGGATGTAATGGATTGGGTTTTGATGTAGGATCCGAAGACCCTTCATCGGCTGTTTTGGTCATGATGATCGAAGGATTTGTGCCCGGCGGCAGAAAAGAAAAACGAACAGGAAATAAAACAGGAAACGAAAAAGAAAAAATTAGGTTTTCAGAACCGAGGCTCTGATACCATAAAAGTGTTTATGGTATTATTATTGAATGAATCAAAAGAAGAATACAAGACCTCCTTTTATAAGGGAAGAGTCATAACCCAACTATAACACATAAATAGGAAAGGATAAACATTACCATCTAAACATAAATATCTATTCTAAATATAATAACTCTTCTAGAATAATCATCGCTAATAATTAATTGCTATCTTAAACCAGTAGCAAAAACAAAAGCAAGCTTTATAATTTACAGCGACAATATGAGGTTCTGAGAGAAAACTCGGGTCATTGAGCTATACTAAAATTACTCTTATGCGTTCGAGCAATGAAGAGATCTACAGGAAAATGTTCTGGTTAAATTACAGGTCCAAACGGGTCAAAATTAACTGATGTGTCAAAATGAGCTAGTTGAAAATTTATTAACTAATATGTTAAAACAGGTAAATATTATCTTTTACAGGTAAGGCTTGACATGAAATAAAATTTTGTCTAGTTTTCTATACATGTTGGATTGATTTTTTTATTCATAACGATGTTACTATGATAAATATTTAAGTTTTTTTGAGACAACACTTATGAAATTGCATGCATTTAAGTAAAATTTTAAAAGCTTTTCAAACGGCTATTTTTTTAGCTATTTCCATTAGACTCATTTGAGAGAAAATATAACCCAAATTGACCGCCAGATTTGAGCTAACACATATGACCAATACTTGAAGATTCCATATCAAAACTCAAATGTATCTTTTTTAATCAGATTAATTCACAAGAACAAAGATACACATGATTATTACTTTAGTTATGAGAAGCACCAAAGAATGTTCAGATATTCCTGTTTTTAGTGAATCTTAGAACTAAACATTTACCTATTTGACCAGCTATATCCATTACAAAAGCCATTGTGATATCAAATCTTGAAGGTTCTAATATGATTTCGTTTATCAAATCGTGTTCCATTTACTTGACAAAGATAATACCCCCTTTGCAATTTTCACAACATTAGTGAGTATTTGTATTTCAAGTGCATAAATTAACCCTATCACAAACTGGTAAAATTGAGTGAATCTGCATGATTCTATATCTTGGAAGTTGGAAATCAAGTAATAAAGGTGCCAAAATGCCAAATGAGCAGGTTGGTAATAGGTCAAGACAGTACAGGACTACAGGGTCAAAGCATGAAATTTTTTGTAATGGGCTATGACGCTATGTTGACCCGAAACACTGTTCAAAAAAATTATGAATGCAGATTTATATTATTTCAAAAGTATGATTTGTGAATAAAAAAGTTTAGGAAGTTTATGCATTTTGATAATACTATGGACAACTTTTTTTTTACCTGTTCGAGAAATTTAACCTAAATCTAGCCATTCATAAGTTATCGGTTAAAAACTGCACCTCCATCAAGCAATTCGGAAAACTAAGCTTATGGAATATATGGGTGGAAATATACCAGAAAAAAGAAAGCTGTGGATAAAAATGACTTGAGAAGAAAGAGTGCAACTGTCACCCCAACTACAGCCACAGATACCCGAGCAATTGGTCTTGGAATAGACTCCTAAAACACACAAAAAGAAACCAATGAGGCATAATTGGCAAAAGAAAAATTAAATAGGTGCATGAGTTTGTTTTGATATTAAAGATATAAACGGAGAGAAGACGCCTTACTGGCACTAAACTTGTTCCTGCTTCAATTCCATCCCTTCCAACCTTAAATACTGTTTGAACCACTTTATCAACATAACACATTGACATATAGGTCAGCACAGATTTAACAGATCATATGAAAAGAAAAATAAAGAATTATTTATGTCTACATATTACATTTAAGACATCATAGTGATAGTTACTTGAATTTTCCAAATAAACAATTGTTCCTTTAGAAGAGGTCTATAAGACCAAGCAAATTGAGTGTATGCTACTAAAATTTTGAAGGAAATTCAGTTTATGACTTTTGTCATGGAAACGAGTGAATTAGTTCCCTTATATGATTCTTCATAAGTTCATGTCTTAAGGTAACCTCACGACTCGTCATTGTATTCAAAATTCGAAGCCCAGAAGTGCATACTACTGTACGAATCCTCATCAAAACAAGCACAAACATTCTGCTTAGGACAAAACTATGTTCTCATGGCGCATAGGCGAACTCAAGGCGACTTAAGTATATGCAAAGTTCAAACTTCGAACCTTATGGAGTTTATGGTACAAAATTTGGATTATAAAGTTGCAACAGCAAGTAAATGTGAATATACCAATTTAAATATTAATCATTATATGTAACCTAGACCATATATCACTATACCAGCAATCAAACAAAGCTATTAAACTATTTCTAGTTTCTAACATAGTTGTCAAAAGCGCGCCTAGGCGCAAGGCGCAACCAGGCGCACCAAGTGCGCTGCCCCTGTGAGGCGCGCGCTAGGCACTGAGGCGCACTATCGGGGCTGTTTTCAGGCTGATTTCCGGCCAAATTCACGCTAAAAGTTGCCTAAACCTCTGAAACATCCTAAATGAGTTATGAACAAGTCCTAAACAACCCTAAAAGATCCTAATGTAGCCCTGAACAAGCCTGAAACATCTCTAAAATCCTAAAAAATGTATTTTATACTATGCGCCTAATTATAAAAAGCCCTCGTTTTTTATATGCGCCTTGCGCCAGGCTCGGCCTATGCTCCTTGAGTGAGCTTAGGCGCTTTGACAACTATGGTTTCTAATGCCATAAAATAACCCTAATTGAAGTCACATAACTTATAAAATTGCCTAACCAAACACGAGAAAGCGTGCCTTGACAACCAACACGTATTTATACACCTATACCATTTGCATTTAATACTTTTAGTTTCCTTACGCCACCAGAGACGAGTCCAACAGGTCATGCCTAGTCACGTAACATAACGTAACGTTATGACCCCAAAATCTATTACTGTAGTTTTTAGAACACTTACTTTTACTATTAAAAAAAGGCTAACGAGCGCCCGTTTTTCTTCTATTTCGATGTATTAGTTTGCAATTGAAATAAAATATACAGAACGAAAATACCTTTAAAAAAATTAGATTGAGAAGCGTTGATTTGAGACCTGCACGTTCTGGTTTGAACAATTGGAATAATGGAATGTTTCTTCGATTTAAAAAGCGTTTGGATAATAATGGGGACTGAAACTGAAAGCTAGGGTTTGAGATGCTGATGAATAGGATAATGGAGAGTATAAACTATAAAGATTAATAATCGAAGCCATGAAAAGAATGTCAAGTGATTAATGTGGTGTTGGTGTTTTTCTTATCATATGATTATTGTATTAGAATCACGTATTCATCTCTGTTAAGAGGTGGTCTACCGGGTTATCAAGAATCGGTTTGTAACCGGGTTTTCAATAACCGTTTATGACACTTTTTCAAGGGTTTTTTTTTTTGTCTCAGTATCGATTCGGTTAATTATAGTATTAAGATGAGACTGGTACATGGCACAACAGTCGACATGTGTTTTACATTGATTGCAAACTATAACACGAATACATGTACCGTTGTTGGTCGGTTGGCATTGGTTGGTTTGTTATGGTACTGGTATGGTACCCGCAATCGATATAGCTTACAATACCAAAAACATATTTTATTGCGAATACAACTCTGTGTTCAACGAATTTTTATATCGTCGCGTTGGTAAAAACCAAAAAAAAAAAACGCTATGGTATTGGTACCGATGTTGGCCCCCACGTTGCAGAAACATGGGTCATAAAACTATGCTAAGTAGTAAGCAAACAATGCCTAAAACCGGGGAAAATAATGAAACAAAAACATGAATTTATACCACTACGTGATGTAAAACGTATACAAAAAAGGAAAACAATTAAAAACTAAAAAATAATCAAATAAAAAAAACACCATTCATAAGAAGAATCAATGTTTGTTACAGACTAGTAACTAGTAATTTACGCGCCGCCGCATGTTATGGGGCGTCAAAATGTAAGGTTAGTCGAATTTATATTGCCTAATGAAAACGTATTTTATTTGAACTTGTTTCCGAACAAAATTTACGTCCTATACATAAACCAAGTAAAAATCTATATAAAAATAACACGAAAACGTATTCTTTTTGACTCGAATTATTTCTAGAAAAAAAATTACGCTGAAATATAGACCAAATTGAATTTATATTAACACGTACATAAAAAGCAATGTAATAAACGTAAACGATCGACAACCAAAACAGGAAAATTCGTAAAACAAAAACGTAAATTTATAACGTTGCACAAATTAATTAAAGATAACGGGGTCTGAAGCAAAATATAAAACACTTAAAGTCATGAAATTTTTTTTACACTAAAAGATAAAATATCAAATTCAACATAAAAACCACAAAAGACAAATAAAAAATAAAAATAAAGGTACTATTCCTATGAAGCTTCAAATTTTTTATTATATACAATAGGTAATGAATGCGTTTGTTTATTTTTACAACACTTAAAAACGTTTTTACTCTCTTAATAAGGGGGTTTCTCAATTGGCTTTAAAGTAGTTAATCTTCTATTGGTGTTGGATCTTCTTCAAGAAACTTAGGGGGTGTTTGTTTTTTTTTTCTCAAAAGTGTTCTGACCTCTTTTGTCTGTGTCGCGCAGCTGTTTTGGATCTACAGATTGTTTGTTTTTGGAAGACATTTCTCTAAAAAAACGTTTGTGCGTCCTCTTCTTGATGAAGACATGAACCAAGGTCTTCCCACCTCTTCTCCTCTCTTTTCTTTCTTCTCTTTTCTTCTCGGACATTCTTCTTCTCCATTTCTCTTCTTCTCCTTTCTTCTTGTTCTTATCCTTCTCCTTCTTCTTCCTCTTATCCCGTCTCCTCTCCCATCCGACGCCTCCATCCTCCCTCTACTTCGCCGTCGCGTCCGTCCCTCCCCCGCTGCCCTTCGTCATTCAGGATACTCACAACAAGACCTATAAAAATCAGGAAACTCACAATACCTGTAAAAATCTAAAACCCATATCCATAATTGGGTAAGGTTGTGTTTTGTACATAGTAAATTGGATAACGGATTCCAACATATGTTAATTTTCTTGAAGAACAAGAAAGTAAGGCAGGTAAATTAAATGATTAATACTATGGCTTTAATCTCTGCTAGTTGATGGATGACACTCCAAAATAGTGACATTAGTTGGTCAAATGACCTTCAACCCCATCTAAAGTCTTTGAAGAGATATGTACCCCGCATGCACACGGCCCCACATCTCCACACAAGCCAACACATGGCGCTGACGTGGGCTTCCAGAAGAATGCGCAGGAGACCTCGTACATGACAGCTGTCACCAGACAAAGGACATCCAGCCAATCAGTAGGCATTATTCCCTGCTCCATGATCACCTGCAGGTACGAGGTACAGAATAGTACAGAAAGGACAGTCGCGAGACACGTGGAATGACGGACGGAGAGACAGCGCAGCGATGACAACGGCTGGGATCGTACAGCCAGCTGTCATTCCTTCTCCTGCCAATCATAGGCCACGTCGTAACCAAGGCCCAAAGCCCTAGCTTGAGTTTGATACACTATCGAGCCGGCCCTGGACATCCTACATGCAAAACCTTCAATAAATCATCAAATTGGGATTTCTTCACCACACCCATCGGCTCGTGTCTCCAATCCTAACACAAACCCAATGAGTTTATCTGATCACCTAACAAAGCATCCTAGTGATTTGCCAAATTAAAGTGTCTAGAAAATCGCAGGAAAAAAGGTGTATCCTCCAAAAAGTTTGTTTCCGATTTCCAAACTTTTTTCCTAACTGAAATACTGGATATCGGTACCCGCATCGATAAATCATAAGCGATTCATATTTATGATTTTTAATCGATGCAAAACACATTCAATATTCTTTTGGGCGTATAACAATTTTATGTTATAGTTTTCTCTTTCGATTACTATAACAATTCTCGGTACCTTAACAAACCGAATTGGTGCGAACCAAATTCTCCCCATGAATAATGTCACTACTAAAATATGGCTTCTTTTGCTAAAAATTTCTGTCAATTTTCCCACATTTTATACTCAAAATTTGCGACCAATATATGACAACTTTTCGACAAATAGAAAAACCCAAAATTTACCCACACGTTTTCGACAAATTCGCCACACATGTATTTATAAAACTCAATTTCATTAAGCTAAATGCCAATAAATTATATGCCACAAGCAAATCACAGAGTCCTTCCACTTGCAGCCTAGTGGTGGCGGGCTCAAGTCTCCTTCGGGGGTTCTTGGGTTCGACTCCCACATGTTGCATTTGGTTGGACACCTCTGGCAATGAAGAGGAGATCCCGACCGAGGCGGGTTCGAATCTGAGCCAAGCCCCGGTTTTACCCAGCTGTTACTTCAGCGACGAAAGTCGTGTGAAGGCAGTATGGTTTCCGGAGGAACGCCGTAACCAAGTCCGGCCAACCCCAGCGCGACCCCTGTTCAGACAACGTAGTCTGGCGGATCTTGGCTAGGCCCAAGGATGGGTGTGGTACCTATCGTTTGTTGTAGAAATCCACCGTTCAAAAAAAAAAAAAATCACAGAAGTTCAGGAATATTTCCACAAACACGAACCAACATAAGGTGCAAATGTATCTAGTTTCTCCACCCATGGTCTAGGGGAAACGGTTAACATATGAGTTTTGTCACCACATATCACATCCTATGATAAACTATACACATACTATCCATCCACATACAAGTAATTATATTGTGATATTACACATAATGACGTTAAAACTAGAGACCTCAGGTTCGATCTCCAGCAAAACAACACATTAAAGTTGATAACATTCGATCTATTACCACGAAACAACATCAATCATCAGCTTATTGCAGGAGTCATCATTCTCGGAGTTAGCAAATCATATTTTACTGCAAATGGAAAAAAGCTTTACTGTCCATTTGATGATCACAATGCTGTTAATGGTACTAAAACCGCGAACAAGATGAAGGTGAGAATGTAGCAGACTAAGAGGAGCTTCGATTGCTTCTCTTAACGGTTTTTTGCCCTCGATTTCGCACTCACTGGTGCCTTACCTTTACTCCCCTAATTAACTGCACACAGTATCACATAAATTAGTTGCAATGTGCAAGAAAATTAACACACCGGCCCTGCATGCACGCCTCTATTAATAGTATATAGTGTGAATGAGATACTTACGTATTTGCCACACTTGACGTTGGAGTACAGAACGATGAAATCCCCTTCCTGTAGCCCATTAGCTTTAACGAAATCTCCTGAAACACGAACACGATTTAAGAGAAAGATTAAAACCAAGATTCTAGACACAACAACTTCCACTATTTTTCAAGTGGTTTCCGTCCCTAACGACATAAGTGAAATATTGTTTCAACAAAATAGCTTTTACACGTTTATACATATTTGTGCATTTACACTTACAAATGCGGTAAATGTCTATAGTTTCTTGAAACACCCACATGCAGTGGCGAGGCTTTGTTGGGGCGGAGGGGGCGGCCGACCCCCCCGAATTTTCGTGCAGAAGTTCCGATTATATAGTATTCGTATAGAAAATTTTGTAAATATAGGGTTTCGACCCCCCGAAACTGTTTTCGACCCCCCGAAACTAGTGACTTCCGACCCCCCGGTGACTTCCGACCCCCCGAACCTTCGGGTCAAGCTTCGCCACTGCCCACATGTCATTTTGTTAAAACATATGAAAAGATTATAGTTACTTAATTTAGTAAAGTTTAATTCTTTCTTCTTCGTGATATCACGATCATCGTCAATACGTCACACCCTTCATAATTCCGGTAAGTTTCACATCTATTTTTTGGGTCACCCATAAATAAATACATAATAAAGCAAATGGTGATGAACATATAGTCCAATAATAGCACAAAGTTGTCAGCAAGTCACTAACCTGTGTTCTCAAGGAGGTACATTCGGCTTTTGTTGTTTGGCCAAAACCTGAGGCTCCACAATTTGAAAGGAAAACACAAAAATGATAAAGAAATTTAGTTTGATGCCTAAAAAAAAATTTGAGATCAATAGCGCTGATTATATATATTTTATGTTCTTAATCATAGCATCGAATCAATAAAAAAGAGCGAATAAAAATTATTATAACAACGATATAATTAATATACCTGTATCGCATGTTCCACACTTGCGAAGTCCCAATGTCCTCCATCGGGATAGTGATTCCATCCCTCGACTCGAGATCGGGGAGGTGACTCTCGGCTTCTTTCTGATAAATCAAATTCTTTACTATGAAATCAGGCTAATTTTAATGGAATTATTAGTAAATAAAAAAATATCAAAGATTATACCTTAGGCATCACAATCCTCCCAAGACTTCCAACATCACTTTGCTTCAATACCTTCTGTAGCAGAAACTTCAAATTCTTCTCAGTGTTTAATCCCTAATAGTCGAATTATTTAAACAAAGTAAGAATCAAATTTGATTTATATATTTTAAAAAAAAAAACTATAATGCACTTAAATTTGGCAACCTGAAGTTTGTCTGAGGAAATTTGTTTCGCCAAATGGTCATCGGGCTGATGTGGTTTGGAGGATGGTTGGTGAGGAACTTCCATTTGTGTGGTGGTGGTGGTGGGGAGGTGTGGATGGGGTTGATGGCCAGTACAACCAGTTTCCTACATGAGATTTTCCCGAGCCTGTATCATCAATGAGCATCGCTTGCAGATGGTGATCGGTGTTTTGCCACACGGCTGTGTTGATTATTTTGGCTTTGTCTAGAGTGGTGGTGGTGGTGGAAGTATGTTCGCCGCTGTCTCGCCATTCTTTTCTTCCGAGCTTCTTTAGTAGCCGAAGAACCCAACCTCATTAACCGTTGTTTGTCAACGATACCAGCTGCATAATTACCCGCCAGATTAAACGAAAACTGAGTGGGGTAACGAGGAGCTAGAGGCATAATATGTGGAGCATAAT
>JAUTDX010004478.1:0-25724 GCA_030844895.1 Ambrosia x helenae
ATCGTATATATTATTATTTTATGGTTTTACTTTTTAATATTATTATTAGTTATTCATATAAAAGAATAATATACATTTTTTATATTCATAAAGAATTCTTTAATATTTTTATTACTATGATAAATATAGAATATATTTTCAAAATGAATATAAAAATGAACACTGTTTTGATTAGTCTCCCCTTCCCACTTAATTGCCAGCTAATTAAGATTGTGGGGTGTTTACAATATCTTATGGCATGTGACTTATTTTTTTCTAACTTGTAATGCTTTGTACTTAATATGACATTGTTTTGTGTCAATTATTAGCTATAATCTTGAACCCTTTTGTGTGTAACTAATTGCTAATGTGGGAGCAGCCCATTTGGTATATACTTATGCAAGTCCTAAGTTCAAATCTAGACAATGGTATATTTGTTGTAAATATAGCGACGCTAACATTAGTAGTTAAAAAGAAAATGTGCGTAACTAATTAGTTTTTCTTTTATGTTAAAAGTTATCGGATTATATTGTAATTTTGGACTTTGAACCTCACAAACCAATCACCTAATCACTATTTCAAAGCTAGAGCGCCTTTGGTGGCTTGTTACTAGTTTTTATTTGGTTCATAAAAAATGGACTGATTTATTATAGTTCGTGTGGCAACAATAAGTGTACTTGATTTAAATGTTAGATTTAATCTGATTTTAAACACTCCTTCAAACCTATAACGGCTATGTTAATTTTTTCCTTAAATTCCTGAAAATGATTTCAGAAATTTTAATTAGAAAATGAAGTTAAATTACAGGTTATACTTATATGGTCTTATTGCTTCGAACTTGGGTATTATAATAAACGTGGGTTTCCTTTATCTTGCTTAAAAGGAGAAAATAAACAAATTAAAAAACATGAAAGGAATGCAATATTCTATTCTTTCTGAAATTTGGAATAGAATGGGAATTAGAATTATTATAGTTTATGGTTGCTTGAGGATCTTGCTAATATAATAAAGCATATATTAAAAATGTTCATTTACATATTTATCTTATTATATAATGCTAAAGGAATTTTGTTTCTTCTTTTAATAACACACAAAAATTTATTGTTTTCTTGTCGATTTACCTGATTCACTACACTTGTTCTTTAGTTCTTGATTCGTAAGCGTATGTTGTTTCATAAGGTTTCACAAGGTTCTCCAGGCGATTTTAATTTAAATACACGATTTTGAATGTCAAGAGCCAAGATTACTCAAGAGTTGACGGATGGTGGTATACTCGGGCTCATGAGGTACATAGTTTGAAAGAGTGTCGGTGCGGGGATGTGGAGCCACAAGTACTAGTTTTCTCATAGCACAAATCAATAGTAAAATAGAAAAGGACATATGGCCTAGAATTGAAAATTGAAGTCGATACCAAAGACAAGGACATAGAAAAGTTCATTAACATGAGATACAATCATGTTAAGCTATTGATTATATCTACCATAAAGCTACAATTTTGAACTCTTTGTGTGTAAACTAATTAGCTTTTATTTTATGGTTTTAAGTAAATTGAAAGTTATATGTTTATAGTATAATATTAGACCTTGAACCTCACACAACAATCACGTTTATTCACTATTATCAAAACTAGATTAGAGTGGGTGGTTCGTCACTAGTTTTTTTTTTTTTTTTTTTTTTTTTGGAGGTGTGTGTGTGTGGGGGGGGGGGGGGTGGGTTTAATTTCACTTCACTGATTTAAAGTAATCCGTACTGTCACATCACTTAACTGAAATAGTTTTTTAGAGGCACCACTCCACCGGTTCTTTACCCAATAATTATTTATTTTCACACATATAATAATAATAATAATATATCCCTTTCCCACTCTCTCTGTCTCTCTCCTCTAGAACTCAACTGCACCACTCACTTTTTATTTTGGAGAGAGAATGTCAGGTTTCTATTCCGTTAGATAGAACTAGAATTTGGTCTACGGGAACCCTACCAGCACCGGTGGCGGCGGCGTTACCGTGCTGGTAGTGGGGTACCCGTAGACCAAATCTGGTGACACCCCGTCCTTCAAAAAACACAGAGGGTTCTTAATTCAAATGGTGGGATTTGATCCGGTTTTCAAAACATATCTTAATCCTCTTAACAAAAAATATTGATCTTGCTATGTCAAATTTTAATAAATTCTTGAAGATGGTTACAAAAATTTTAAATAGAGATTGCGAGTTAAATTGTAGGTTATGTGGTCTAACTTATTGCTTCAAACTTTAGGTGTTATAACAAAAGGTGGGTCTCGCTTATATTGCTTGCAAAAGAAAATTAAGAGGGTATATAAATAATTAAAAAAAAAACATAAAAGGGAAATCTTATTTCGAAAACTTGCACATTATTTTGACCCACTAGAATGGGAATTAGAACTTCTATGAATGCTTGAGGATCTTGCAAATTATTCTAATATATAAAAAATAAACATGTATATTATGTATTAAAATGTTCAATTCTATATTTATATTTCTATAGTACTAATTAAAAGTTTTTTTCTTCTTCTTATTAGACGTAGAAAAAATCGTTGTTTTCTTGTTGATGTGCCCGATTCACTGCACTTGTTCATTAGTTCTTGATTCTAGACATATGCATTCATCTCAAGAATCACTGAATGTACTCGACTCATTAACTACATATTTTTGAAAGAGTGTGTCGGTGTGGGGAGCCACAAGTACTTGTGTTCACATAGCACAAATCAATAGTAAAATAGATAAAAGACAACTCAAATAGATATGAGAGAATTTTCAAAAAAAAAAAAAAAAAAAAAAAAGATATGAAAGACTAGGACATAGCAAAGTTCCTTATCATGATATACAATCATTTAATCAATGGACGATAAAGTTGGTAGGAAAGAGAATGTTACTTATGGTAACTTGAAGCACTATGAAATATGGGTGTTGAAAACCGGATATCCAAAATTTTCGGATAGCTGGTTTCACTATCCGAATCCGTATCCGAGATTCTGATAGTGAATCGGATATCCGAATATCCAATTATATAATAATATATTTTATTTATATGTTTTATACATAAATTTTTGGATTATTATACTACTCATAGCTCATATATATAGCTCTTTAAATTTTTATCTCTAAAATTTGAAGATGAAGATAGGATATATAGATAGAGAATATACTAATGATTTCCCTATATTTTTTTAAAATGAGTATAAAGATAGAGAATATATTAGGGATGCTTAAGGGTGATGTTTAAACTTTGTTAGTAAATGCAAAATAATTTTATCATCTTAAGAATATAAACATACATAATCATACATAGGGAGACACGTAATACTAGAAGAAGAAATACGTATCAAATTAAAACATATATGAAGTTACGTTTATGATATGATGTTTAGAATTTAACCAACGATATACAATGGCTCTTATAACTTCTTGTCGGCAATCAATTAAGTGAATGAATTTTGATTTAAACCTGATAAATGGTGGAGTTATACAATGTTACCCAAAACATTAAATATTGGTACCATTAAATTTAAATAAATGGTAGTGTCATTTTAGTTTCACATACATGGTGGTATAATTAGGGTTTACTTTAATCTGGTACCATAATTTATTTCAAGAAAACAGATACATTGAAACTAACAAATGCTAATTTTTTTAAGGACCAACGAATAAAAGTACATCTATCCAGGGTAACCCAATGGCGAAAGGCGACCGATACGCCAGGGCTTGTAATCACAGACAGCGTTGGGTAGCCCAAGCCCACCATCTCCAATTTTGGGGAACAACAGCCGGCCGAAGGCCCACTGCAGTAAAAGTCGGTTGGGATTGTATTCAAACTCTAGACTAATGGTCTTTAGTCCAAATCTTCACTTCTCCCCGATATCAGTTGAGCTAAAGCTCATTGGCAACAAGTGACGATAGATGACACATAAGTCGTTCAAAATCTTTATGATAAGCTTGTTAGATGAAAAATCGACGTAAATAGTCGTTTTCACGGAATGAACATATCATTCTAGTCATTTTCTAATTACTAGTGGCATGCCCGCGCGTTGCGGCGGGTGCGTATGTTACAAAACACAACAAAAAAAACACATCGATAAATAATCTCAGTTCATCATGAATGGTTGACGGGTGTATAAGTTAAAAAAAATCATGAGGAGTTGACTTCCGAAATTCAATCTAACATTGCTAGATAAAATACATATAAAAACTATTACTCATTGTCATTGGCTTGGACTATATTTAAAAATTGTTTGAGCTCACCACCTAAAAAGCTGGAAACCCACAGAAGAGGTATTCTTGTCCTTAAACTTATTAATGAATCTATAACACAACATACATAAGACTTGAACATATATAGGTCTATCATTTGATATTCACAAAATATGGTAATCTCACATTTCATATAAATTAGTGGAAAACATTATAACATAATGTTAATTAAAAGCTTTGGTTTTCTAACTTGAAACGGCAAACACCAAGTATACATGAATGTGTAAAACTATAAAGGCTTAAACTTAGGGAAAAAACATTTCTTTATCTTTCCTGTCATAGATGTAAATTGGTTGCCTTGCTGTATATTTCTACCCTATTCCATGAGTAGCTATGTATGTAGTCATTTGTGCAAGAGATGTGGTTTAGAGGTTGAGACAACGGAGCACATTTTGGTCAATTGCGTTTGGGCTAGAGCGTTGTGTGGAATGTTAGTGAATGGCTAAAGGCACCGTTAGTCTCTAATATGAATTCGGTCATGGACCTGCTGGATGAATGCTGGAAAATCAACAAACCAAAGAAGGTTGCAAAGGTGATCCATGCGATAGTCCTTTTAGGTATGTGGAAATTGTGGATAGGGCGGAATGAGTCAATTTTTAGATCGGTCAACACTGCTACACCAATGATGTTTAATGAGGTCAAGATTGAGTCCTTTTGGTGGATGGTCCAAAGGGGGAAGATTTCAGTTGCGGACAAGCCGAAATGGTGGGATTTCACAATTTTTTATAACGGTTGAAGGTTTATGTATGTATGTTCTTCGGTTGGGTTATGTTAGGTTGTAGTCTGAAATGTTTTAATGTAATAAGGTGGACTAGCGGGTACAATATGTCGACCCGGGTAGCTTCTGGCTAGTTGTGTCGGGGCGATTCGAGGTGTAATGGTTTTTTTCGGTGAAATGAAATTGCGTTTGATTGTTCAAAAAAAAATGTAGGTCCAAAAGATCAACGACTATCACAAGGTGAGTTTTATGCATCTTTACAACAGCATTCTAATAAACAAATTATGTTAAAAAAAATACAGCTAAGTTGACCTTTAAAGTCAATGTAATCCAAATGAGTGTTCTGCAGAATAATATTATACAGAAGTAGTGCAAATGTCGCAAATCATTTCTTGGTCAATTCAGCCCCAAAACCACAAACACAAAACTAAATCATACCACGTAACTGAATTCTACATCAAAAATCCAAGAGAAATCAACCAAATCCATCGTCAAATGCAAAGTTCGCATCAAGATTTACCAGAAATTGAAAACAAATTGCATGTTGAACAGCCACTGGATTTTGGATCTTCTATAGCTCACCCGAACAAGTTGCATCAATGGTTACTGATGTGAAAATATGAACGCTACTGGCTCAAGCAATCAAAACAACGCCTCTTCTTCATCAGAATCGTCGTATTCGAATTCCTACAAAAATAAAGAATTATTTTACTATAGCTTCATGTGTCCTTTATACAGTTATCATCACAAGGTACCAAAAATTGTAATTATATCCATTATTCATTCACATATTTACAAATAAATAAAAAAACTATAATCGTGGTGTTTTCTCCATGGGTTTTCATCCTACAATGTATAGTATAACACAGTAATTCAAAAACTATTACAATTTGGTAAAGTTAGAAAACACCCTTTTGAGTTCATGGTATCATACCGTTTTAAATATGAGTGTTAATTATATAACCATCAAATTAAAAGAAAACCCAAAACCAAATCAAGCATTTCCAATCAATCATACGACTCCATCGATTAAACCTAATCAGTAGGTAGGGTCTTGGAAGAAAGAAATTAGAGAAAAGAAATGCTTACTTGCTTTGTTGCAGAGAGGTTGTCGAGGGAATGAAGGCCGATGATGATACACAGGTCTTGCTTTATAATAGGAAGTAGCATAATAAAGGAACGATTCAATTGCCAAGGGATTCATTTCATTCAATAGCTTTCATTCAATAATTCAATGGGATTCAATTACTTCGTTTTATTGGCATTCATCACGGACGAATCAGTTGTATACGTGAAGTTATGGCTTCTTTACTGATGTAAATGCCAATTTTTTTGTGATTTCTGTAACAAGCGTTTGTGAATTGTGAGTTGCATTGTTATGTTGTATCATTTGCTATTAAAAGTGGTACATAAGGGTATAAATGGAACAAATAGGGTAAAATTTGGAGATTACACACAAGTCTCTTGATATGCCATCTTAAAATGATGATGAAATGATCATCTTAGCCATCTCTCCTCCTTAATAAGGTATATAACAATAACATAACATAACAAATAACAAATAACAATAACAATAACATAGATAATAATGATTAATGAAAATGATCATTTGACTTCTTTATCAAGAATTAATGTTTAAAGATTGTTTAGTTTTATTTAAGAAAATTTGAAAAACAAGACCGAAAGCTTGGTTCCTTTTTTTTTTTTTGAGATCGTTATCATGACTTTTTTCAAGAGGTCGAACACCTTTTTCAATATCTTAATAACATTTTTAGATAATTTGGACAATTTTTTTTATATCAAGACTGTTGTATTTTTGTATACTACATGCAAACTGAAATATGATTTGAAACAAAATTTAGTTATAAATTGTAATTTGGTTTTTGAACATTCAATGGGTTGGTAACCGATTCAATAGGTAAAAGATGATAATTTGAAAGGATAAAGAAAAGAATAAATTATTAAATTCCAAAGGGGAGATGATCATGAGATATAAAGGGCCAAGTTGCAATGAGGAAAGGAAAGGACAGGATCCCTTAACTTGGGTCCCCACCACCACAACCCACCCAACCCCACCGCCAGTCCGCCACCGTCGCCACATGGGCCACCATTATTAGAGAGAGAGAAAGAGAAAGTGTTTTTATGCACATGCTACCATTTAATGGTGGGTTGTGATTAATACTTCAAATGTCACATGTCCTAATCCCCCCCTTAGGCCTTAGCTTAAATACAACAGATTTGTAGATAATAACTTACTGATGGCCAATTTCCTTATGGTGGAGTGACACCCTCCTTTTCTTTATGGGAGGTGGGGAGTTCGAGTCCTGTCGGCACTGCCGGGTTTTACCATAGTAGGCTTTCAGGCGACGGTTTTTTCCCGGAAACTGGTGTGAAATTATTGGTGAACTCGGGTTACTCTAAAAAAAAAAAACAGATCCGGCTTATAAACCGAACCGGGTGCGGGTAGGTAAACATAAAATAAAAATCGGTTTGTCAAAAACCGTTTCGGGTTATAAACTTGTGGTGTAGGAGGGAAAATGTTCAAACCTATGAAATCGATTGGGGTTGGGTTCAAACCAGTATGGAAAAAATAAGGTTTTTTTTTAAAAATGTTTCTCAAATCGAGTCAGGTCCAAACCGGTTCTTTGAAGAAGTGAGTGGGGTTATAAACCGATTCGACGGACCCAAGCATTTTTTACACCTCAGGTGAAACTGTAAGAATCAAGTATTGTATAGGCTATGAAGTTTCATCATGGCTTCATGTATGGATAGGTCTGAAGTGATACATGTTTGATTACCCAAAAACTGATACATTATTCACCTATATAACATTATATAAAAAATTGACATTTCAAATTTAACAGTGGTAAACTTCGAAAATATATTCGAATTACACTTTGCATTAGACATTTCACGTCATCTAGTTTAGACGATAAGACCGAGTAGTTTTTGACCCTCACGCCATTAACAAGCTTAAGTATTCGAAACTGGCAAGATAAAATACCACCAGGTAGATTTTTCTATACCATTTGCCTGAAAATGGGTTGGATGCGAGTCAAAGTTGTGGTTAAATGAATAATCATTGAAACGGCTGGGTTTGGTTCGGTTCGGTTTACACATGCCTAGATACCAACAAAAAACGTTAAACATCAAACTACATTAAAGTTAAGATAACAAATGCAACCAAGATCTACATCCATGTTCAATTTGGCAGAAAATCATTTTCATAACCTAACCAAATGTCGAAAGACAAGACACACAATTGATCACATTGAGAATCAGACCAGAGTGACTCACCATTCGCTTCCTTGTACACCGAATAAACACAGCACGGGTATTGAATAAACTGAAATAATGGTTACATCGTCTGGTAATTCAATCAAAGATCTCCTGGGCTTCAATGATGCTGTGCTGGCTGAAAAAGACAACAATTTTATGTGAAAATCTTGATAATATGATCTTTTAATTAAGGAGTATTGGATTTTAATAATCCAAAGGTTGACCCATTGGCCGGCAATAATCTGTACTTCAAAAATTGCCAATAACGATCCCAACTTTTGCACATTTTTCCTCTGGTAAACCTTTTTTAACAGAGCATTAACTGGGTTAGTGGGTGCTGACGTGGGATCTGAGTTGGCACGTTGACGTGTATAATTTAAATCTAACGTGGCATTTTATATTATTATATCATTCTTATATGTCTCATTTTCTTGACTTCAGTAACCATATTTGACTATTTGACTATTTTGAATATTATCTGAGTTGTGGGTTTATTTTATCAATTTTATAAAATCTTTAAAAAAATATATATTATCAAACATAGTTTAGGCTTACTGGTCATCCTTTGCGACCCGATAGTATTTTTCTGCATGTTGGCGTTGACCAATAAGTTGAGCAAATCGTTCATCATGGGTGATAACTATTAGTTGAAAATTCTCTTGTCCTTTTCTATCTTCCATTATTCTGAAAACCGTAAATAGTCAACATGTCAACACAACAAACCGTCTTCAATATTTAAGATTTAAAATGAAGGTAAGACATGAAAACCAGTTACCTTAAAAGAGCTGCAGCCAAACTTTCAGCATTTGGGACGTCTAGGTTGGTGGTCGGTTCATCAAGTGCAAGTATTCCACAGTTGAGACAAAATGTTTCAGCTAAGGCCAACCGTATTATAAGGGAAGCAAGTACCTGAGAGCCCATTCCGAAGAAGTTAAAAGTAGCTAAAGGTGTATTAAAAAAATTGTATCTAATTTAAAAAATGGACTAAAGTGCTGGCGGGTCAGCCCAACCAGACCCAATATGTTTCAGCCCGATGTAGTTTTGAACCGTTATCAACTAGCCCGACCAACACATATGACAACCACCTTACCTAGTATAATCCCACCCATAGCTATAAAGGCTATTAGTACCCAACCAACACATATGCTATTAGTATAGGCCCGACCTTATGTTTATTATAGCCGGCCCTAATCTTTGTTATCCTAGTCTATATATATCACATATGTAATCCCTTTGTAACACACAATCATTAAGTTATTACCAAGTTTTAACTTATGCCACTTATAATGATTTAAGATATATATATATATATATATATATATATATATATATATATATATATTGACCTAGAAAGAACTGAACTTGCCATTCATCTCATCAAAAATACAATGGGCATACCACAAACTACAGATTTAGTAATAACGTAGTTTTAGATTAAAAGGTTAGAGATACAACAAACCTTCTGACCAGCACTGCACCTTCCTCGCATTTCCAGCTCAGCATCACCGGTTTGCATTACGACCTAAAGTTACAATAAAAAGCAATCTATTATTGAGAACTTTGAAGATAAAACAGAGTTGACGGTTAAAGGACCTTACCTTGTAGCTGTAAGAACGTGTACCACCACTTTCAGCATCTGAATGAATACTGATGTAATCTATATCCTGCCCTCTATATGTTTGCTGCCATAATTCTCTTATTATTTTATTTATTTCTTCCATTTTCATACTGTGGAAGCGCATGAGTGCCCTAATAGGAAGAAAAACGTTAAGTAAGAAGCTTTTTGCAGTTTACAGTAAACATGGAGGTGGAGATTTCAACCCATCAGCTTATGACTTGATCAAATGGGTAATAAACAGCTTTGTGGAAGACAGGTCTAATTGGTCAACCAGGTCAATGCATAAAATTTCCTAGATTATTATATACATAAAGTAGATTGATATCGAATTTTAAAAAAACTTTTGTAATCATATTGACGCTTTACTATTTATAGAAATAGAAAGAAAAGCAGAATGTCGGGCTTAAGTGCTTAACCCAACCCAATCCAACTAGTACTAAAAATACATGTTTTGATCTGAACCCATTTGACCCACCCGCTACCCAACCCACCCAATCTGCCTATTTGCTTATGAATAGGTCAAACACAAAATATAAAACTAAAAATAGCTTGAAAGGAGACGGGCCAAATTGGTCAACCAGTGTCTAGGGTCTAGACCCGTCCCTGCCATTACCAATAACTACATGATTTGATCCAACTCCAAGCGCAAATTGATCCATTACCCAACCCACCCTACCTGCCCATTTGCCACCTCTAGCAGCCCATGCAAAATTCAGGTCTTGAATTCTCAGATCCACAATAAGCTAGAAAAGTGTGTGACAGTGAATAATTCAAAAAGATAATTAACTCACTTGTCAAGTGCGTTGTAATATTTATTCAGATCCTTGTTGGCCATCTCAGAGGTCTGTAAAAAACATCCAAGTTAATAGCATTGCAAGAACTGAAAAACTAGAGATAAGTTTATTTTATTAAATCGAAATAAAATTAAAAATTTAGAATCACCTTGAGTTTAAGTAGCTGATCAAAATATCGTTTGTCAATGTCTTTATATTCAGGATTTTTAAGATCAATTTTATTCTTTGATATAGCTTTTTGATATACAGCTACAGTACCTTGGTATTTGTTTAGCTGCAAAATATAGCAGAAATTTTCATTCACATTCAGACAATATCAGATATATGATCCCAAATCCAGAAAAAAAAAGGATATGACAGACATGATTGTCATACCATTATAGGCATGAACAAGCATGAAAATAATATACTCACAGTAGTAATGTAATAATAGTAATAAATAATGAAACTACAGTCATAGTATTAATATAATAGTAGAAGTCAATAAGTGATACTCTTCAACGAAACAGAACTATAAATCTATAATGCCACCATAATACTAATAAAGTGTCCCTTAAAGATGGTAATTTCCGCCCATTTACTTATAAATGGGTCCGACAGGGTTTATGTATATCTCTTAAAGTTCCAAAAGGACAAAAAGTATCATACAAAGAAATAGGTCAAATGGGTAAAAAATAAGCTAAAGTCTTTTTATAAAGAATAAGCCCCCTTTTCAATCATTTTACTCAAGAAAAACTTATTTCTATTGAAATAGTATAGCTTGTGTAATCGTCTTCGACATGGTCAATCACATTAACACAAAATTACTCATTTACCCACTACCCGAACCACCCTTCTTGTCACCTCTAGTGTCCCACATACCTCAGAAAGAAGTCTCTCTCTTTCTTTACGAAGTTTTCCAAGATCAAATTCAGCAGCAGAACTGCTACCCATGTCAAGCATTCTTCTTTCCAGGGATTCAATCTCATGAGTGCAAGCATTCACTTTCGCTGTTACTTCCCGATATTTCAAATTATCATCAATATTACGTCTTACTTTATCTTGGTCACGCACAAAATCTGCAGTTTTCCTCATTTCGGCTGAGAGTTCCTGTTTTTTGTTATTGTAATTTTGAAGCTTAACATGTTCTAGAGCCTGTTTTTCTTCCAGGTCCTTTAGTTTCTCGGGGATACTCTCTCTTTCATACCTGGTACAAAAAACAGTGGACAGACGATTGATTGATTATAATGAAATGACAGATCTAGCCCTTGAGAGTTGAGACTAAGAACTTGCCTTTTGATTTTGGTGATCAAGTTATCAAGTGTGTCAACACCCTGAAGATACTTTCTCTTCAACTCGCATTGTTCCTCATATTCTTTGTTAATTTTATTATTCATATTTTGATGAGCGACTTTATATTTCTCCACCTCCTTGGATAAAGAACCCATGTCTTCTTCTAAATGCTGAAACTCGGAAAAAAAGGAAAATTTAAGAAATGCATGCTTTCTTAATAAAAGCATTCAGACGTCCGTGAAAAATGTTAGAAATGTTTTGGTAATCATGTATACAACCTCTTATATTATCTTATTCAGAGATTTAAATATTATCATTGTAATAACAATGTTTTGGTAATCATGCTTAAGGGAATATTCAATTCAGAAAAGGAGCAAACATGTGT
This sequence comes from Ambrosia x helenae, assembly GCA_030844895.1. Classification (NCBI taxonomy): domain Eukaryota; kingdom Viridiplantae; phylum Streptophyta; class Magnoliopsida; order Asterales; family Asteraceae; genus Ambrosia; species Ambrosia x helenae. Next base: position 12,314 of record JAUTDX010004478.1, read on the forward strand.
AAGTGGCTCAACACCTCAACGCAACCCAGTTCGTCCTGTTTTATTAGAAAGACGAAATTTTGTATTTTTATCAACACAACACCCAGCAGGGAGCTGGGGAAAATACAAGACCACAACCAGGAAAAAAGAACGGGAATTATAAACGGGCTAACCCAACCCTGACCAAGCTGTTTTCCTCATTTAGTTTTTAACCCGTTACTAGACCCACCCATCTTGTCACCTTTAACACACGTTATCATGATCTGAATTCTCGATGTCCAGTTGATCTGGCCCATTACACATGTGTAAATGGGCCAACCCACCAGGGCTGTTTCCAGATCCAATTTTGACCCACAATACATAAAACATGTCCATCTTTTGACCTCTAACAAATTACCTTGATTTCGATGTCCAGTTGATTTGTCTCCTCATCCATTTGTTCAAGCTCTTTTTCAACCTTCCTAAGATTTTCTAGATTATTTTTTACTTTCAACTTCTGTTCTCTCTCAGAATGCCATCTGGAATTTACCCTTTGCAAGTCAAGTTCCACTTCCCTTCTTTCCTCTCTTAATTTTCCCAATTCCCTTTCCATATCTTCCCTGTATAAAACCAAATTAAAAATAATCAAAAACAATAAAAATCCAAAACTCACAAGAAAATGAATGGAAAAATGTATACATAGGCCACTCAAGTTTTCACTAAGGCCACCTAACTATTTTGGTGGCATCCAAGCATCAATTTGGTTTTGCTTTTGCGGATTCCAAACATGGCAGCAAATTGAAAATGACAAACAGCTCTTAAACTTTTAGCTTTTGATGTATTTTGTAATTTCACAACCCTGTAAGTGGCAAAAGCTTTTAAATGTGGGGCCAATTATTCATTTTACAATTTTCCGGCATATTTTTCAGAATGAACATAAGCGAAACCAATTTGATACTTAGGTGGCCTTAGTGAAAACTTTTGAATACTTGTGTATTATATGTATACATTATCCCAAATTTAAGTATAGATTCATACTTTGCATTTTGTGCAGTATTAAGCTCACGCTGCAATTCTTCCAATGACTTGACGCCAACACCGCTGATTTCAAGTTTATACTCAAAATCACTGACTGATTTTTGCAGCTTTTCTATTTCACCAAAAAGTCTGTCGCATGTTTCTACAGGTTGCTTTAAAGATTCAACTGCGTCCTTATCCGAACTTATTTGAGCTAAAACACCCAATACCTACATAATTTATTAATTTCTGTTAATAATGAGCACACCTTATAGAAAAATACAAAAATATAAGCAATTAAAATACATGTGAAGGAAACATATGTGCAGGGGGTGCAACAGACCAGTTTCCAGATCTGACCATACTGGAATGGGAAACTTGAAATTAATGGAACCCAGACCCAAAACTTTAGCTCTAGTGATTCAAGCTTAACTCATTTCATTAAAAGGTTAAAGAATATCCGCTTTTGGAATGGCCCTGAGTGGAACCAAACTGGACCGAGGAAAACCATTTCCAGTTTGGTTTGGCGATGTCAATGATTTGGACCGACTTTTACACACCCCTACATATATGAAACAAAATTCATATGAACAATTGTCATAAAGAATTACATCATCAAGGGCTTGAGTTTTTTGTTCCAACTCCTCTTTTAACTCACTCAAGTTCTTCTCTGCAATGGGAATAGATTCTTTGCAAATTTTGTTGTATTCTTCATACAATAGACGAAGTTTTTCCAGCTGTTGAAAGTGGGATTCTGCTTCTGAAGATTCCACCGCCAATGATTTCATACGCTCAGCAGAAGTTGCAGACTTGACTCTTTGCTGAAAATAAAATCCATTAGAAGGGTTATTTTGGTCATAGAACACGAATGATACTCAGTCAAGATTTAAAATTAGGTATAACATAAACATAATTACATAAGAACCCAAGAATTTAAAAGTTTTCACCAAGGCCACCCAAATACCAAAAACTTCAGAGGCTACCAAAGTCTCAATTTAGTTTTATTAATGCTGATGGCAAAAGGCTTGGAAAAAAACTGTAAAATAATGATGCCCCTGAACTTTAAAGGTTTTGTCACTTCTAAAGTTGTAAAATGAAAAAATACCCCTGAATCTACTTAAGTATACATCGACAATCTATCTAGCTTTGATTATTACAAAATTCAGGGGCATGTTTGTCATCTTTACTACCCTATAAATGACACAAGCTTTGAATTTGGAGGTATTTTCATATTACTGTTATTTGGCAAGTTCTTTGCCAGAATCCCCATAAACAAAAATATTGCTTTAATAGGTAGGTAGCCTTAATGAAAACTTTTGAATACTTGGGCAGCCTATGTTCACATTATCCTTTAGCATATTTGATAAGTAATGAAATCAACCTTTTTAACAAATTCATCTTCTTCTTCGGCAGAAAAAGGGCGTTCACAACAAGGGCATATATGATGTGCACGAGCAACTCTTTCAAAAGGATCAAACATTTGTCGCATACCATCAGCAATGTTGTACTTGCTGTCTCAAATGTCAAGTGAATTCAGTTAGCACCATAATATAAAGAAGTTCTAGTATTTATAGGTGGCAGTTTCCACTGATATGCAGTCAATTCAGGTTATACTGTCCAACAGATCAAATGTAAAAAGCTAGCTAATATAAAACAGGTTGAATGAAGTCGTCGCAAGTGTTACTTGAAAGCTTTTTACCTTCTAAATCGATTAACTAAAACAAACTAGGTATTGTTTTGATAGTAAAGAATTTTTAACTGTATTTAACACATTAATCATCTATTAAATCCAAAGATTAACAGATAAAAAAAATTGATGGGTCAAGCCAACCCGACCTTTTTTCAACCGATATGCTTGAAAATGGGTCGATTCATGTTAAATTTTATTTCCAAAAGTCAAATGTAGAAGGTTAGCTTAAAAAGAAATAGGTCAAACAGGCCGAGTCGCCAAACGTGTTACCCAAATGTTTTCAACCATCAAAGTCGATGTACTGTAACAAATTATTTATTGTTTTGATGGTAATATAGTATAGTTTTCGAAATCCAGATTAATACATTAATCATCTACTGATCTACAAATCTAAAAATACAGACTTAAAAGCATTTGCGGGTGAGAAAAGCCCAACCCGATCGCCCATTTCAACTGATATACTTGAACATGGGTCAGTTTAAGTTATCTACAATGGATCAAATGTGAAAGTTTAACTAGTAATAAAAAAAGCAGGTAAAATGGGTACAGAATGTTATCTGTGTTGTTATCAACCTTCTCATTCAATTTATTCAAACAAACTCGATATGGTTTCAATTGTATAGCTTTTGTGGTAATTATTACAATAATCACCTAAAAATTCCAAAAAATAACAAAAGAAAGTTATAAGTGAGTCATCTAGCCTATTTGATTTGAATGGGTCAATTCAGGTTATACTTTACCTCCAATGAGTTAGTTAAATGTAAATAATGGAAACAGGTCCATAGCTGACCAAAGTGTTACTCATTGTTTTCAATTTTCTAAACTGGTTCACTGAAAGTTGAACCAAGTTGGATATTGTTTTGATTGTACAGTTTTTGTGGTCATAGACTCGCATTTATAATACATCAATCACTTAAAAAATCTAAAATAACAGACAAAAATTATTGAGGGACCAAACTAAAGAACAACATGTTTTCAACTTATATACTTGAAAATTGGTCGATTTGGATTGTATTATATTTCCAATGGGTCAACATAAGAAAAGGTTGTCAAACAGTTTGAAAGTCACCCAAAGAGTTCTTCAAGTTTCCAACATTAAAAATCAATTTACTGAAACAAATTAGATAACATTTTGAAAGTAAAGTTCTTGTAGTCATATATAGCACATTAATCATCAACGAAAATAAAGAATTTAAATAAAACAAAAAAGTATTAACAAGTTAAGCCACCCCGGCCCGGCCCAACGCGTTTTGACTAGTCACCCAACCAAGCGTTGCCATGAAATGAGCTAGGCTTAAAAGGTAACCTTTTGTGGACATCTCTTTTTTCTTTGGCCACATCCAAGGCTTTAATATAAAATTCAATGTTGGCGGACTGCTTATCCAGAGTTTGAAGCTTTGACTCAATAATTCTTTTTCTAGCTGCAATATAATAGAAAAGACCAACAATAAAAAATGATCCAAGAAAAAGTATTGGGCATATTAGAATATAATATTAAGGTGCTTATTTGTTAGCTTAACTGTTCTCTTTTTAAATATCTTAACCACAATCCAGCAGAAAAAAAATTAGAAGCAAATTAACAAAGTGCTGACGAGTATAAGAAGGCTTACAGTCTTTATCCTTGTGCAATTTGGCCAGATTATTATTAACTTCATGTATTTTTAGTTGCACTGCATTGACATCTTTGTCGGCTTCACGAGACTTTGAGTTCAAATCATCATACTCAGATGTAATCGCACTGCAGTATAAGGAGATGATCAGAATATGAATCTACCATGATTTAAGAGGGTGAAGACATGCTTAAACTTATTATTTTATTAAAGCATCAATTATCAGTTGATCATTATAACTCAGGACTTAACAAAGACGTCCATATTCCTATTTACAGCATGGAGGACAAATATAATGGAAACAAATGCTTAAGAACTAGAATCCCGTATGATGAGGGAGTCCAATTTGCACTACTTTACATCAATTATTATAATATTGCTTGGTTACTTCAGATCACAAAACCAATCATGTTTCCAAATGCCTAAGCATTTTTTGTACCTATCTCCTTAGTGTATTGTAAGGAGATGGGTACAAAAAAAGGGCAGTATATAAAATTTAAACGTAAGACAAGAATTAATAAGGAACGTATCTTACGATCGTCTGAAAATGGCTCATAAAAATGCATGCATTTAAATAGATGCTTGTAAAGTTGTATGATACGATGATCATTATAATAAAACATGCATAGGAGACAACCTTAGAGCTTGAGTAACTTCTTTCTTCAGATCCTTGTCTAGAGGCAGCCTTCCTTTCAGGACTCCTCTTATTTTACTCTTATGTTCATCCATTCTAAAATGTTTAAAAAAATCAGCAATGAACAAGGACTAGAAAATGATGAAAGTTTATATATACATACACACACACAAATATAGGTCAAGTATAAAATTGAAAACCCACTTGAGTTGAGAAAACCTCGGAAAAAAACCATCTAAAAATTTTTTTTTCAAAAAAACATACATGTTTTTTAAGCGTTTTAGGGCAAAAAAAAAATAAAAAAAACGCCGACAGGATTTTTTTTAAAAATAAACAAAGTTGCGTTGTTACATATGTAACAGCCCTGTTACAGCAAAATAGCTGAAAACATATGTAAACAGCGCAACTTTGTTTATTTTAAAAAAAAAAAACCGTCGGCACTTTTCTTATTTTTATTATTATTATTATTTTTTTGTCCAAAATGCTTAAAAACATGTATTTTACATTGGGTATTTTAAAAAAATAATGTTTTTTACATGGGTTTTCAAGGTTTTCTCATCTCAAGAGGTTTTTATTTATCCCTATGTATATGGTTGGGCTAATTTAAAAACCCTCTTGAGTTGAGAAAACCCGTGAAAACCCTATGTAAGAACAAATTTTTTTCCTGATTTTTTAGAATAGCTTTTATATTTAGTTTCATTAGTTTTTGGCTAAAAAAATCAAAAAAGCGCCATGTAGATTATTTTGTTACACAAACTCTTTTTTTTATCATACATCTACATTGTTACATAATTTTTAAAAAAAAATCTTTTTAAACGCTTTTTTGATTTTTTTTTTTTTTTTTTTTTTGTGGCCAAAACTAATAAAATTAAATATACAAGCTATTCTAAAAAGATTAGGAAAAAAATGTTTTTACGTAGAGTTTTCACGGGTTTTCTCAACTCAAGAGGGTTTCCACAGGATACTTAGCACACACACACACGTATATATATATATATATACATATAAACGACAGCATAGACTTTCGACTTGCATTTTTTTGTGTTTTTTCTTGAGGTTTTCCAGCTCCTCTTTCTTAAGAGAGAGTTTAATTCTCTCGTTGGAGTCTGTATGTATGATGTCTCTCTCACGACCAAGACTTTTGATTTTATTTCCAAGAACTTCTACTTCCGTCGACTTTTCCTGTATTTTAACATCAAAATCTCCTTGGACAAGAAGCTTACTCAATCTATCAACCTCACTAGCCTACCAATTTCAAAAAAAAAACAAGATTAGATTCCAAGTAAGTCGCAGACTATAAGAATAATGATCTTGGGGGGTAACAGGTCAAAACATGTTTGCATTGAAAGAGGTTAACATTTTAGTATTGACTGAAATGCGCAAAGTTGGGTTCACCAGCTATCATTTTGTAAAAAATAATAACAATAATCAATGCCTAGAAGAAGAGCCATTACAAAAAAATCTAAATCTTTAATAATAAATGATTGACGGTTTACATGGACTATTAATGGTCTTTGGATGAGTTCTGACTCATTTGCCACGTTTCCTTTTTAGCTAAACTCCTTGATTTTACCTGTTTGAGATTAAGTACATCTCGAATCATCTTTAGTATTGACTAGGCTTGGCAATCTTTACCCAAACGCTTAGATTTTGGTTATTTTGGACTTTAAATATAAGCTCTTGAGTAATTGTGGGTTAGGCCTAATTTTGAAGGGGATCTAAATGGGTAAACAGAAACAAAGATTTTGGTTATTTTGGACTTTAAATATAAGCTCGCACTTCCATCCTCCACAGTTCGCACTTCCTCCTGCATCATCTTCATCGACAAGAAAATCGGTCAATTATTTGAAAATCTGAACAGCAATCAGATCAACCCTAAACCCAAATAGTTTGAACTTTCGCCGCGTCAACGTCGCCGTGAATGCCAGAGGTTTACTATGTTTCTTTCTTTGTTTTTGTCGTTAACGTGATGTCTGGGTGTGATGATGCTGAAATCGAATCAAATTGTGTTCTTGTCTTACAAGAGGGCTGTTTGGTAGCCTCTTAATGGTCAACAGCCCCTGAATCGTTGGTGGAGGTGATCGATTTGAGAGAAAACCAGTGAACTGAATATTGTCACTGTTTTCAATTGTTTTCAAAAGGGGTGGCGGCGCAGCTTGTTGCCCGCCTACCTAACATCCTTATGTAATTTACTTTGTTAATGAAAATTATCTATGTTCCCTTAAAAAAATATATATTTGCTAAATATCTCTGTGTTTTCTTCCTTTGCACATTGCATGTCCAATTGATGGTAAGTATGTTTTATAAGTTGAGGTTGTTGGTAGGGCTTTTAATGAAAATAAAGGTCAAAAAACTACAGTTATAAAATCCTGTATTACATTTTGCAAAAGTTTAATAGTTTGTACAAAAGCTTTTGATCATATATCGGTAGTTTTAGTCATTTGATATCTTATTATAAAAAGACCCATTTTGATCCGAACCTACTTTTGGTAAAACCCGTTCTGAGCCGACCCATCTTAACCCAAACCCATCCTGCCCCTGGCAGTGAACACGCCCATTTTGCCACCTCTAATATTGACCTTCCAAAGTGTGGATTAATTCACTTTGGAAGCAAGCAAAAAAAATTAAGGTGACAATAAAGTCAAACTCTGAATTGAGCATAAGGAACGTTACCAGGTTCTTTTCTTTCTGATCAATCTGATGTACATCGTATTCAGAAGTTTCGAGCTCCAAACTATCACGCTCGAGTTCTTTTTCTTTTTTCCGTTTGTTTATGTCACGCTGCATAAAGTTACAAACTTAGTGCAATCAAAACTAAATGTCAGTGGATAAACCAACACTTAAAGAGGAAATATTTGCATACAAACCTTTATGTTTGATTTAGCATCTATTTGAGCCTTAAGATTTTTGCATCGGTCGCTTGAATCACTGTAGAGATCCCATGCTACTTTAAGCTCTTCATCCGTGGATCTCTAAGAAACGGTAAGTACCATACATACTAATAAGAAAAGGACAAACATATGAAAGAGAAACAGCATGCCTAACAACTGAATCGATTTTAACAATTGGCATTCACAATGTTTCCAGTAGAGTTCAAAATTTTGACCATATTACTCAAGTATGGGTGGATGTTGGTTATGTGTCAAGAGTCAAACTGGTTCAATCTAAAGAAAAAAGAATGTGAAAAGAAACATGTCTAAAGCCAGCCAAAGTGTATTTTATATTCACAACACCTCCTAATCATTTTACTAAAACAAAATGGATTATTATTTAAAAAGACATAAATCTCTAATCACACCAATTAACGAGATGAATATGGAGGTTTTGTAACTAACCAGCAGCAAACAATGATTGCATTGCAAAAGTCAGCAATCACCCTAAACTATTGTTTCTACTTAAAAGTGTATTTAATAGAGAAGACAAGATAAAACTCACTTTTTTCTCCTCTAGGTCACGCTCAATATCTTTCAATCTTGCCTTTATACGACTTGTATGATTTGAAGCAATTTCATTGCTAAAAGGAGATTTTGGAAGAGAACCCAAATTGTGTTGCTTGTAAAGATCTTGTATTGTCGAGTCTCTCTCTTTCTTTAATTCCTTATAAGACTTTTAAGTCCAAAAGAGAACTACCGGTTAGTTACAAAATAAAATAAAAGGTAAAATTAGTGTTAAGTAGTATATTATACCTCAAGTTCAGTCTGAAGCTTGCTGACTATTGCAATGTAATCATTGATTTGCTGCTGAGAGTTGGAGCTTTTCATCTCTATGTCCTCAATCTCTCGCTTTAATTTGTTAATTTTATCTTCTTGAACCGCTATATTTTCCCTGAACCTGGCATTCCATTCCCTTAATTCTTCATCGGTATCTAGCCAGTATCACAAAAATGGTATAAATAGACAGAATATGTATATATAACTCCCAAAGAGAGAATTAGGGATCGCTGATAGAATTGCAGGTAGATGTTGCAAGATAGGGCACAATGTGATGTGTAAATCTAATGCAGACACAAATGAACCAGGTCAGTCCGGCCATCTTAGAAACACGTTTTTGTGTGTCTTTCCAGTATTTTTTTAATAATTAATGTATCAAGTAGGATTATAAAAACTATATTTAATGAAGCGGTTTTGGAGGTTTTAAGCACTTAATAATGCTTTAGGTGACCTTCGACCCTTTTGACCTGGTCAACCCAATTGACCCATTTCTATTTTAGCCAAGCCTTTGGAATGTTGGAGATAAAATCCAACCGGGCCAAAGTTGGCATTGCCAACTCAATATAGAGTTAGTGCATAAGTTACAAACCAGTAATTTCTTCTTCTAAATCTCGTTGACGCTGGTCTTGCTCCTTTAATAAAGTGCTTCTTTCAGCTGTCTTGATGGCAACCTGATCTTGAAGCCTACGAAATTCCTTCAGTGTAGCTTCAGTTTGACGAATTTTAGTATCCACATTTTGGATATTTTGTTCTAAATCCTGCATTTTACTGCCCAATCTTTCTGATTCTTCTTGATCTTGGGTGATACTTTGTCGAAGCTATAGGACCAAAAAGTCCAAAATCAATGAAAACAAACTCAACAATAATGTAAGTCAATCCACAGATCAGATACGCTGATACATTTCTAGTGATTGACTGATTGTATAATCAAGAAGACTACTTGTATGCCTGTAAAGTTTGGGCTATTATCGTCATTACGTGTGTAGGGTGCCAAGTAAACAACAAGGCCATGTCAAGCAATTTACATACAGCCTCCGTAAATTCTAAATATATTATCCTGAGGAAATCTACATAATTGATCAACTGAAGCCAGAACACATACAAAAAAAGGCAGACATAACTTATCAGAAAGACCATGCAACATGAATATACTTCAAATACCCTCCATATAGTGTAATACCTTAAAACTATTCTAACACTACTAGCAACAAGAACAAATCCTATGCAAATGACTAGTGGCATTTCCTAATCTGAAGCCCATGTAAAATTTCCATTAAGCTGTGTTCACAATTATGGTATCTTATTACCTACTCTATATTGTCATTTGCTTTAAAAAATGGAAGCAACAGACTAAGAATAGCATTCTCATCCAAACATAAATGAGAGTATCGAAATTCACATAGTTCATCTAATGCTATTATCCTAAAATTGGGAACCAAAAGTATAAACCTTGTATGCAGCATCTTTCAAGAGTTGAAGCTTCTCTAAATCCTTTTGAGAAAGTTTAATCTCCTGAGCCTGATCCTTGTGAAGCTTTTTGATAACCTCCAAGGCCTTTGTATATCTTTATATCCGAATTCAAAACAATAAAAGGTGAAAAACCAGCGCCAAAAAAAAACAATTAAGGCTTATAAAAGTAAACTAAGCATTAAATTGAAGCATATAAAATGCAACATGAAGTAAAGTTTCATGTTGAAACATTCAGATAGACAGCCATTTATTTTATAGCTGATCATAGTTGTCGATAGCGAATAGTGGTCAAAAGCAACAAGCAACCGATATGCTATGTAGCCCACTATTTCGTATTTAGCGGTAAGGTATTAAAATATTTAGTATTTTTATGTACAAATTTACAAGTATAAGGACCAAATGTTTATATACACAAACTAATTTTATACTTTCTATGTAAAATTTAGAAGTTTTAGCACTATATGTAAACAAATGAAAAATAGAGGGGTTAAATGTGAAAATAGTTAAAGTTTTTAACCCTAAAAAGGCTGAAAGCAGAGAAGCACAAATGCACACAGCCGCCATCTTCCTCCTTGTTTCTGGCAAAACATTTACGGCAACGTCGCCGGTATCGTTGCCGGAAATCGCTATTTAATCGCTATTGCCCGCTAAACACAAGATAGTGATGGATAGCCGATACGCGAAGCTATTCACGACCGCGGTTGCTATCATTGCTAATTAAAACTATGTAGCTGATACTCTAGAGATGTCGTATATAAGTTATAAGTTCAAAGAAAACTAAGTTAGGTCATAAACAAGGATCAAGGGAGTACTTTGTAGCTGAGAAAATGTCATCAAATTTCTTTTTCAAAGTTGAAGAATCTTGCAGAGGCCAATTGGCTTCGTCTTGGTGTACAAATATAACATTTCAAGAATAGCTTTAGAGACACCCATAAGAGCAGGAATTTCACGGTCCATGTCAGCACACCGATAGCTAAGGCACACTTTCTGCATTTACAAAATTTATAGGATGTTATGTTGAGTGTATACTTATTAACCTATACATACCATATCTGCACAAATTCACTTATTTTAAAAGTTAGGGTGCATTAGTTTTAAAAAGTTAGGGTACATTAGTTTTACTGAAAAAATGAAAACATCAGTAAGAGTTTATACAACTGGATATGGATAAATTCAATCATGAGAAGCAAATAGATCTATATTATATAAGTGCTTACGTATGAATATCATTACATCTTCCCAGTGTTGTGAAAGGTGGCCTAAAATATTGTAATTTTGACCTAGGTGGGATGGGATTAGGCGGACCTAGGCGGTGGGCTTTTTTTATGATCTCAGGCCCATTAAATCATTTACCAGCCCTAATTCCATCAATAAGCCTCCTGGTTAAAAAAAACACGGGAATTTCTAAATATTATGGGAATTGTTCGAAATTTGAAGTATTATGTGGATTTCTAAGTATTATTTTCATATAAATCTGTGTATATATATATAAAAATACGTATAAAAATTCCAAAACGATTAATCCGCCAAATCCCGCCTAGTCCCTAGGCTAAACCCTACCGGTTGCCTAGCGTCTAGCGCTTTTTACAACCTTGCATCTCCCACAAAACCTTCAGATGAATCTGGACAATCTAAGCAAAGGCATCATAAAAGTAGTATACAAATCACAATGTTCAAAGTTCAAACTATAAGCAAATAAGGTGATTAGACAAAGCAGAAAGTTGTGAGTGCAAAGTTTGAAGCCTTCTTACATGATCCTTCTATCGATATAGAACATCATTTTAAGAAATTCCTAGACCACCAAATAACCCAAAGACACCCTTTAAAAAACCCATAAAATGTTTATAATACCAGAATCAATGTTATGAACAAGAATAATTATGGCAGAAAGCCGAGTGTTAATGAACCATTAACAAACCTCTCCAGTGTGAGGATTTATAGTCTGCAACACACTCTCAATTGCCTTGTACTCCATCTTGGAAGCCTTCTGAGTCAACTGAAATGATCTTATACACACCACATCTTTACCCGCTGCTGTCTTGAAAACGCAGCTTTATCTGAGCTTTTGTTTCTGTTTCCCCTGCGACCTACACCCACACATTCCATCCCTTAAAATTGTTGCCTAAATCAGTAAATCGTAACCATGAAAACCTAATGCACATTTAAACCCCCATTCGCCACAGCTTCAAAGCATTCGTGGGCTTCCTAATTTTCTATCTAGACAAACAAGGAATGCCAAATTTTTCAAAACGCGGTTTGCTTTAAGTATCTTCGCATCTTATCACAAACACTCTTGCTAGACACCTCACAAATCACCACAAACATATATAACCAACTTACAAAAAAAAAATCATACAAGTTTCCAATTTAATTCAATAGTGTGTGACTGACTGTGTGTATGCATACACAAATAGAGAGGGAGAGACTTGGGATCATGGATAAAACTCTGACCAGACCTAGCATTTGGCGGCAATTCACCGGTACACGAGAGCTTCAAGCACTCAATGATAGTCTGTAAACCAAACCAAACCAAACGATAATTAGAATATTAGATTAAAAACAACAGCATGCACTTAATCATGATTAGCATCACATCACTTTGCCTAATAAAATTGAAGAGAAACAGTATAACATCTAAAATTAACGGTATGAATCATTTAATCAACTAAAACCTAAATAACTAAATGATAATTACATAAAATCAACAACACACTAAATCATAATCAACATCACATCACTTTGCCTAATGAAATTGTCAAATTGAAAAGAAACAGTATAGCACCTAAATTAACCATATCAACCACTTGATAAACTGAAACCTAAATAACTACATGATAATCATATAAAATCAACAACACACAGCTAATCATAATCAGCATCACATCCCTTTTCCTTATGCAATGGACAAAAACCAGTAAAACTGTTAAAATGCGTAGACTTCGGCCCACACTTGTGGGCTGCCAAGTATTAGGAGGAAGCCATATTTAGGCTAAACTGGCCATATGTAGCAAAGGTGAAACCCTAATTTATAGTCTATATACACATCTCATGTACTTGTAAATTGTAATATTCACCACTCATAATAATAAATCCCTAGCTGCCATCATGGACATAGGTTGCACATCACAACTGAACCACATAATTCTCGACATCTCGTGTTTGATTTACAGCTTTGATTTTCTGTTCCTCTGTGTGGTGTGTTGATCCAAACAATAACATCTAGTCTTAGCTGTCTGAATCACTTGATCAACTAACCTATACAACTAAACATTAATAATAATTACGTAAAATCAACAACACACTTAATCATAACCAGCATCAC
>JAUTDX010004479.1:0-28528 GCA_030844895.1 Ambrosia x helenae
AAACAATGAGTGATCACATTTACTTTGAACAAATCCAGAACCACATAAAACACTTACAAGTTTCTCATTCCACATCCTAGGGGCTTGTGTTTAAGCCATATAAAGACTTATTTAGTTTACAAACTTTAGATTCTTTTTCAGAAAAATAACCCTCAGGTAAAGACATGTAAACATCTTCATTTAATTCACCATACAAGAAAGCATTGTTCACAATCCAGTTGAAACAATTTCCAACTGTTTTGAACAGCAACAGACATAACACATTTTACTGTGGTAAATTTCACAAACAGGAGAAAATGTTCATCAAAGTCTATTCCCTGTTTTTTGACTATACCCTTTGGCTACAAGTCTGGCTTTGAACCTAATCAATTTCTCCACTAGACTTGTATTTGATCTTGTAGATTCCATTTACAACCTACAAGACTTCTGCCTTTGGGTAAGTCTACCAAGGTCCAAGTGTTAATTTCTATTTAATGCCTCTATTTCATCATTCATGGCAATTATCCAATTAGGATCCTTAGATGCCTCACTAAATGTTCTAGGTTCTAAACTTTTGTTCAACATACTAGCAAACACTCTATGTTCACATGACAAATTTGAGTAATTTACAACTTTTTCAACCCCAAATTTGACCTTTCCTTCTACTATAAAGTCATCAAGTCTTCTTGGAAGAATTGTACCCTAGAACTTCTTCTAATGGTCTGATTAACTTGGTCACTACCCTCAGGTTCACTTGTGTTATCAGCACTAGGTGTCACATGCCCAGCCCTGTCATCACTTCTATCATCAACTTGTGAACTGCTTGGTTCACCCCAAGTCTTGATGTCTAGAAGGAGACTGCTGAGACCATGTGTCTCTACATCTTCCTTTAACCTATTACCCTTCCTCATCATTGGGCAGTTTAGGTTGGTTGGATGTCTCATTTTCATATAAGTCAAAAAAGTTTAATGAGTCCTATAATTTGAAAATTTGTATCACAAAACTTTTCATAAACAACTTTATCTTTAAAAGGAAAAATGGTTTCATAGAATTTAACATCTCTTGAGTAAGAGATGGTTCTAGTTTCTAAGCTATAAACTTTATAATCCTTTTTTCTCATTAGAATATCCTATAAAAACACATTTTTCAGCCGTTTTCATTTAGTTTATCAGACTCATTAAGTATTGTTGCAAAACACAGACACCCAAACAACTTAGGTGACCTTAGGAAGGGCTTAAAAACCATAGATAAGTTCATAGGGTGTTCTTCCACTAAGCACAGATGAAGGTGTCCTATTAATCAGATAAGAAGCAGTCAATACACATTCACTCCAAAAATCTAACAGGTAGATTACTTTGAAACAACAAAGACCTAGTTACATTTAAACAAATGTCTGTGTTTCCTCTCAACTACTATGCCATTCTGCTGTGGGGTATAAGCACATGTAGTTTGATGTATAATCCCTAATGATTTACAATAACTAATCATTTGATTATTAACAAACTCTAAACCATTATCACTTCTAAACATTTTAACAACTTAGAAAACTGTGTTTTCAATATGTTAACAAAGTCTTGAATATGACAAAACACTTCATTTTATGCTTCATTAAGCAAACCCACACAGCTCTAGAATAGTCATCCACAATTGTGAGAAAATATCTAAACCCCTCCTTACTAGCAAACCCTATAAGGCCCCCAAACATCTAGGTGAATTAATTCACCTAGGCTGGAGGTCTTATGATCACTTAAGGGAAAGGGTTCCCTATGCTGCTTAGCCTTGTGACAAACTTCACAAGGTAAGTCATCATCCTTAGTTATTTTTCAGTCCTATAACATCTTCTAACTTTTGTAACACAAATATCTGAAGGATGACCTAACCTTCCATGCCATAACTCATAATCTTTACTAGTAAAACCAACCTTATTACACAGAAAAGATCCACCACAGAAATACAATCCTTCTAATTGGTTACCAGTCACCAGGACTTTCTTTGTTGACAAGTCCTGAATATAACAGTTATTCTCATCAAAGCCAACATACAAATGATTATCCTTAACTAACTTGTGCACAGAAATCAAATTAACACAATAGTCAGGAACAACAAACACATCATGTAATGTGACTTTGTCATTTAATTTTAAAGTTCCTATTTTAGTGACCAAAGCATTAGTTCCATTTGGATGCTTGACTTGTATATTCAGATCAGATACATCAATATAATCAGTTAAGTTATGTTCACTAGTGACCATATTGTTGGTTAGCCCCTGAGTCTACAATCCATCCAATTTTAAGTTTGTTATTCCCAACATTAAAGCAAAAGATAGGTTTTAAGCATATACATTTGCACAAAAAGAAGAAAACAAACTACCTGAAACATTATGGCTTTGAGGAGGATCAATTGACTTATCTGAAATCAGACTTAACAGTTTAGTCAGTTGATCACTAGTCAAAGAAGTTATAGGAACATCAGTCTTATCAGAACACACATTATTCACAACTACCTTTTTTTCCCTGACCTCCCCTAGGTTTAGCCCAAGGAGGATATCCAATTAACTCAAAACACTTGTCAATTGAATGTCCTACCTTGTCACAATGTGTACACTTAAGAGTAGGATTATAATTTTTTAGTTACTCTTTTTGTGAAATCAACTGTTTGATTAGCTTTAGATACAAAACCTATAGTTTTGTCCCCTTTTTAGTGACATTGCTAGATTTCTATGGGATTCTTCCCTAGAAACCTATAGCAAATGCCTCTTTGACAGTAGGCAAAGCATCCCTTATTAACAAACTTGTCCTCACACTTTGGTACACACTGTCCAAACCCATAAGGAACTGCATGAGCTTAATCATACTACTAAAATTATTAAATTCCCTAGCAGCATTACATGTACAAGCAGGTAATTGTAATATCTGATCTAACTGTTTCCACATAATGTTCAGTTTATGATAGTATTCAGAGACAGATAAACCATTTTGATTAAACGATTAATTTTCTGATACAAATCAAAAACCACAGAACCATCTACTTTATCATATGTTTCTTTTAACTCATTCCAAACATCACAAGCAAGTTTAGAAAACACATGACCCATGTATAAATCTTCACTAATAGAATTTAAAATCCATGTTAAAACAATTGAGTTACACCTATCCCATTGTCTAGCAAGTATAGGATCAGTTTCAGATTTTATGCATGTTTTATCTATAAATCCCCATTTGTTTTTAACCTGAAGTGCAAGAGTTAGGCTATTTGCCCAAACATTATAGTTTTCTGATCCTTTTAATTTTATTGAGGTAATAGTGAGATTACTAGAATCAGAAGCATGTAAGTAAAGTGGATTACTAAAATCAAGCTTGCTGATCAATGTTTTCATTTGAAGCAGGGTCACCACCACCACCTCCTAAGAGTTGAGGACCAGAGTTTGGTCCTCCATCTTGAGGTGGTTTGTTCATCACCCATGTTTCAAATCTTAAATGAATAAACAAGTAATAACAATCAAGAAACAACAAATATCACTAACTACTCAATCACAGAATCACAAAAAACCACAAAGCACAAACAGATTCAAACCAAGATCACACAAAACACACACAGGCGAAGCCTCGCTGGTGATCCAGATAGCCGGTTCCTCAAGGGTACCGACCCAGGTCCTCACGAGGGAGCCTCTAGACCTAAAGACACAACCCTAAAGCTAAACAGGAACTCAAGTCCTGGCAATCGACTCCCTATACGAACAACTCTATAAACAAGAAAGTAAACAGTATGGAACGATCTCACCAAGAAAATACCCAAGTTAGGGTTTCCAAACTCGTAGTGTCAACCTTCAGGGGTTGATCACCAGAGAGCACTCTAAACTCGTAGTGTCAACCTTCAAGGGTTGATCACCAGAGAGCAATAATCCTCAATCAACAAGATCCAAGCTATTCACAGCCTCACCAGATCCAGTACCAGTAATCACAGCGGAAAAACAAACCCAGAATATCAACAAAGACCAAGAAAAACTTGATCTATCAGTATCAGGACTCGATCTAACCTAGAGCTCTGATACCATGTCAAAATACATGATACCAGAACATAAACAGATTTTATTCAAGAACCCAAACCAAACAACTGTTTACACCCTGAATCAATAAAGGAAAAATACAAAGAATCAACACTCTCAAGACCTTACTGCACCTCTCTATCACTAATGACTAGAATGTAACTGGGAACAAACTCAATATCTGATTCGAGATGAATCAGATTACAACCCTCACAAACCCTAGCTTTTACAGAGAGAATACAAAGGATGAAAAGATAAAAGTGAACGACTAAATCGTAACAGGAGAGAAGCACTCCTTATATAGATGCTATTCTTGGTTCGAGTAGAAACACACCCGAACCTCTTCTAACCGTTGGATGAACTTTAGAAAACACACTCTGCTGCAATCTTGACCATCCAAAGCTCTTGACAAGGATCGCCACGTAGACTCGTATAAACTCAACGACCTGGGCTGACGATTTGGACTGAGCCCATCTTCACTTTACTGGACTTCTGATGGTTACTGGACCCGAACTCTTTTCCTTGTATAAGCCCACAATTCGTAATCAACTTGGACCGGTCCAGCCTACAATAACCTTATGCAACATGTCAAAGCACTTGAAATATTTATTATCCAAAAACTAAAACTTTATAAAAATAATTATCTTGAATATTTATGTTTGATTTGAAGATATAATTTTAACAAGAACAAAGAAAGCAACTTGACATGTTAACTTTTCTTTAATGTTACAAATCAGGAGCATATAACAACGAAAAGATCGATATGATAGCACAGAGTATCCAGATAAGAGTTATAAGCGTTAAGTCTACCACTACAAATCAAGGTCACATTACACGTAAAAGACGAACACACGAGCTAATAAGCTTGAAACAGTTAAGAATTAAGTCCACCTGTTAAGTAAGAAACAAAGCAATAGGATGCTACTAATTTTCGCGCATATGAGACCAAAGAAATCATGCCGGAGGAACAAAACAAAGCACAAATCAAAGAACAAACAACTACTATCAAACCTTACGCAGGAAATTGTTAAGTATCTAGATAGATAACCCGTTGAGTGGGTCAAACTCAAGAAACTAGAGAGAAGCCAGACTAGAAATATAGAGAGAATATTAGACTTAATTCATTTCATTCATTCATAATAATTAAAAACAATTGCAACCTATTTATAGAGTTACATATAAACTGTAAAACTAGACCCACTACTAAAAAACTACCCACTAACAAATAAACTTCCCACTTCTTGCTAACCACTAACCACTAATTAAGAAACACTAAATAAAAAATATTAAACAATAGAAATAGTATGTGCTTCACTTATTCATGCATGAGCATCATGGTTGACTTGGTACACATCATTCCACCCCGCTTGAATGCACCTTGTCCTCAAGGTGAATATTGGTGTAAGCTCGGATGAAACGCCATTTAGTTTCCCACGGCGGCCGCCATTCGGTTTCTCCGGAAACATATATACGGACGAATCTTAGCTTGACACCACGGTGGTCGCCATTCGAGTCTTTCGGCTTCGCTCCTAGCCTTTGGTGGTACGGTACCAAGAGATGGTTTTTAACTTCATTGAAGTAATTCCACTCGGAGCAACTAAAAATAGAGAAACTGATTAGAAAGTTTTCTCCACATAATTTTTTTCAATTCATTTTTGTTGAGACATTCAAGGAGTTTTATGACAACCTCCTTTGCAATACGTTTACTGCTTAGATGTCTTGCCACAATAGTGGTTGGTGGTAGAGTATCATTTTGTGTTTGCCAATTTGATGACAGTGGCTGGCCTCGCGGTGATGCAATCAGGTCGGGCGACGAGGTCGATTTTTGTGGTACTGATTTGGTGGTCGCAAACAGCACAACCGAATGTGTTGGTTTGGTAGGCGATGATGTTTTTGGTGGCACGATAGTGGCTACAGTTTGTGGGTGGTGTGGTGGAAGCGAGTGACAAGGCAGGTTGCGTGGTCAGTGAGGGTGGTGTAGAGTGGGTCAAGCTCAAGAAATTAGATAAGAAGCTAGATTAGAAACTTAGAGAGAAGTTCAAGATAAGAAATTAGATAAGAAGCTAGATTAGAAACTTATGCTCAAATATTAGAGTATTTGATTCCTCAAATATTAGAGTAATTGTAGCATTCCATTCACTGATTCCATAACAGTATTTGATAGAAAATTAGAGTAATTGTATTTGGTGGTGTGGTCGCAAAACAACACAGATGAAGGTGTTGGTTTGGTGGCCGGTTTGGTTTTCGGTGGCGGTTTGGCAGTTTGTGGTGGTGTGGCGAAAGCCAGTGGTAGCGCGGTAACGGTAATTAATGGTGGCGTTGGAGATGGTGGTGGTGTGGGCGGCCGAAACCGGTGGTGTAGAAAAAATGGTGGTGTAGGTTGCCCATCTTCGGGACTCGCTTTTGAGAAGATCCCTTATCTCAAAAAGCGTCGACTCGATTCGAGCCATTGTAGCATTCCATTCACGAGCGTCCATAGAGGGGATCAAGACCGCTCTGATACCACTGATGTGTATCGCTTGGATAAATAATCTTGATCCCTACATGTCCTAACACTCTAATATTAGAGTAATTGTAGCTTCTTAATAATTAAAAACAATTGCAACCTATTTATAGAGTTACATATAAACTGTAAAACTAGACCCTTAATAGGCTCGATAGGATAAGTAACCCGTTGAGTGGGTAAACCTCAAAGAAAATAGAGAGAAACTAAATAGAACATTAGAGAGAGATCAAGACTTAATTTATTTCATTCATACCCTTTAATTGAAAAAACCTAAGGCCTTTAATAGGCTTACAACCATCCTAAAAAGAAGTAAATAAGAAAACATGTTAATATGGAAACATGTGAACGTGGATAATCCACTACTACCAATATTATCCACTAAATACTTACCTAGGAATTAAAGAACTAACACTACATGCATAAATAAAAATAACCGACTAAGTGCAAATCATGGGTAAGATCGTAAACGTGGGCACATATCAATCCATCCCACTCGAATTCACCTTGTCCTCAAGGTGAAGCTTTGATACTCTCGTACGAAACGCCCCACGGTGGATGCCACTCGGTTAACCCAGGAGCACTCGGTTCATTTCCATCATGGAATACAACCCACGTAGTTAAATTTATCGCACAATTACTACCGACCTTAAAGTTGCAATTGTCGTGATAAATCTGAATTTTCTTTTGATAAGAAATAACCTTTCCCATGGCATTAGCACCTATCCAAACTTGACCTACATGTCCTGGCTCACAAGAGTTTTCCATTCCCTCTCCATATATTGGATCATGGTAATCATGAAAACCATGAAACACCAACATCAATGGAATTTTTTTGGCAGTATGTATCTTGGGTTGGGAGCATGAGCTTGGTTGTCGATGTAGTTGAATTCCGCAAAATGTTTCGCAAAGGATCTGTGTTGCTAGTTGAGAGACAGGTTTCCATGCGGTTGTATTTGGTGGTGTGGTCGCAAACAACACAGATGAAGGTGTTGGTTTGGTGGCCGGTTTGGTTTTCGGTGGCGGTTTGGCAGTTTGTGGTGGTGTGGCGAAAGCCAGTGGTAGCGCGGTAACGGTAATTAATGGTGGCGTTGGAGATGGTGGTGGTGTGGCGGCCGAAACCGGTGGTGTAGAAAAAATGGTGGTGTAGGTTGCCCATCTTCGGGACTCGCTTTTGAGAAGATCCCTTATCTCAAAAAGCGTCGACTCGATTCGAGCCATTGTAGCTTCCATTCACGAGCGTCCATAGAGGGGATCAAGACCGCTCTGATACCACTGATGTGTATCGCTTGGATAAATAATCCGTTAGAGTGGATCAAACTCACAGGAAAATAGTAGGAGAACAAGACTTGAGATAACTCTCTTTTAATTCATTTCATTCATAACCTACTAGTAACATCAAAGGCCTTTTTAAAGGCTTACAAAGTAAAATAAACTAAACAAAGAACATGGGAAACATGGACCTAATGGGTAGGAAAACCACCCCACTAATCTATTACTAAAATACATAAAATTAATAAAACATAAGTGAAATAAAACAATTAATATAGGATGTGGGTTGCATGACTTTTATATGTCTAGATGGTTGCAAGATGGTTCAAGATGCACACAACAATCTCACCCCTTAAAATATCCTTGTCCTCAAGGATGTGATCAGGACATGTCTCCACAACGAGCCACGGTGGCCACCACTCGGTTCTCCCGGTTGCATTAAAAGAAGTATTAGCAAAACGCCATGGTGGGCGCCACTCACGATTTTTGGCCGGCCTTTTTGTAGATGTTCTCCATTTAAATTCGTTGACCAAATGTTGGACCTTTTGTTGTTAAGATCCTCAACATCCATATGCAAGAGAACTTTCTCTTTTTGAAGACTTGTAGCATCTGGTTAGAACCGTAAGGAATGAAAAACAGTAGGTTTGTCATAGTCCTCACCACCAAGTGTTGGTGCTTTTGTATAATTGATGCCATATAAATTGGAGGGAAATAAGGGCCCAATGTTGACATAGCATCAAGTACGGGTGTAGAAAATGGTATGGGGCGGTTGTTTCGGCAGACGGTGTTTGTTTCGATGGTGATGTGGCAAAATGGTAGTGGTGCGGCGGAAGCGGGTGTTGGAGGTGCAGGTGTGTGAAGGGCTTCAAACGTGATTCGGGTCAATCGGAGCTCCGCGAACACGATTTCAAACCAGGACTCGAGTCTCGCAAAGGATTCCTTCCATTGATGGAACTCGGTTTTGGATAGAGTTTGAGCATCCATAGGCCCGTGGAGGGATCAAGGTTGCTTTGAGAATAAACATTAGAGTATTTGATACTCTAATTTTGAGATAGAAAACACAGATGAGCATCCATTACCGTTACCGCGCTACGATTACGAGAATAAACATTAGAGTATTTGATAGAAAATGCTGGTGGATCAAACTCACAGAAAATAGTAGGAGAACAAGACTTGAGATAACTCTCTTTTAAATTCATTTCATTCATAACCTACTAGTAACATCAAAGGCCTTTTTAAAGGCTTACAAAGTAAAATAAACTAAACAAAGAACATGGGAAACATGGACCTAATGGGTAGGAAAACCACCCCACTAATCTATTACTAAAATACATAAAATTAATAAAACATAAGTGAAATAAAAACAATTAATATAGGATGTGGGTTGCATGACTTTTATATGTCTAGATGGTTGCAAGATGGTTCAAGATGCACACAACAATCTCACCCCCTTAAAATATCCTTGTCCTCAAGGATGTGATCAGGACATGTCTCCACAACGAGCCACGGTGGCCACCACTCGGTTCTCCCGGTTGCATTAAAGAAGTATTAGCAAAACGCCATGGTGGGCGCCACTCACGATTTTGGCCGGCCTTTTTGTAGATGTTCTCCATTTAAATTCGTTGACCAAATGTTGGACCATTTTGTTGTTAAGATCCTCAACATCCATATGCAAGAGAACTTTCTCTTTTTGAAGACTTGTAGCCATCTGGTTAGAACCGTAAGGAATGAAAACAGTAGGTTTGTCATAGTCCTCACCACCAAGTGTTGGTGCTTTTTGTATAATTGATGCCATATAAATTGGAGGGAAATAAGGGCCCAATGTTGACATAGCATCAAGTACGGGTGTAGAAAATGGTATGGGGGCGGTTGTTTCGGCAGACGGTGTTTGTTTCGATGGTGATGTGGCAAATGGTAGTGGTGCGGCGGAAGCGGGTGTTGGAGGTGCAGGTGTGTGAAGGGCTTCAAACGTGATTCGGGTCAATCGGAGCTCCGCGAACACGATTTCAAACCAGGACTCGAGTCTCGCAAAGGATTCCTTCCATTGATGGAACTCGGTTTTGGATAGAGTTTGAGCATCCATAGGCCCGTGGAGGGATCAAGGTTGCTCGTGAATGGTAGGAGAACAAGACTTGTTAACTCAACGGGTTACTTATCCTATCGTACACATCATTGTTATGTGCCTAGTGGGGGTCAAGGTCAAAGATGGAGGCATTTGTTGCTAAGCAATCCACGTTCATGCACCTTTAGTTTAGCAATTTCCTTTTATTTATTTTGCATGTTATTTTCTTAATTCATGTATGTTAGTTAGGAGCACTAATGGGATAGTGGGTTTAGTGGTTAGTTTCTATGTATATTTGTAAGGCTATATAATAGCCCTTGGTATGTTGGTTTAGATTATGAATGAAAATGAATGATCTTGAACTTCTCTCTAAGTTTCTAATCTAGCTTCTTATCTAATTTCTTGAGCTTGACCCACTCAACGGGTTACTTATCCGGTTAGAACCACATCAGTGGTATCAGAGCGGCCTTGATCCACTCGATGGACACTTGTGAATGGGATGCGACAATGGCTCGAATCGAGTCGACGCTTTTTGAGATAAGGGATCTTCTCATAAGCGAGTCCCGAAGATGGGCAACCTACACCACCATTTTCTCTACACCGCCCGCTGCTGCCTCACCACAACCAACTTCCGCCTCCGCACCATCACCCGTTTCCCTGTCAGTTGCTTCCTCCACTCCACCATCACCTATTATCATAACATCACCACCAAAACAAAGGGCCACATCAAAACCAAAATCAACCTCGTTACCGGGACCGTCCGCACCAAAAACCACCCTAGAACCAACGCCAAAAACAAAGCCAATCACTTTATTAGAACCACCGTTGTCACCTCCACGATTTAAAACAACACTAAAGCAAACAGGTAATGACATCACTTCTCATATGCTCCACAAATTTTCTATGTTTTCAAATTCTATCAGTGATCCACGTTGGTTCAAATCCATTAGCCCAACTCTTGTAAGGCCACAATTATATCAGAAGGCAACTTTCAACATATTTGGTTCTTATGGAAGTGGGGCACCGAATGAGTTTCAAGAGTCAACATATGGCTTTGATGGAGTTCATGCACCAAACGAAGAGGCAGACGGGAAACAAGAATGGCGACCACCATGGCTTGCTACGACTTTTACAAATGCTACGGGACGAAGCGAGTGGCGTCCACCTTGGCGCATTGACATGACTTCTCCGACTGCTATGGGAATGGGACTAACCGAGTGGCGACCGCCTTGGACCAACACCAAGTGTGTATTGTTTCACCTTGAGGACAAGGTGAGTTTTGAGTGGGATGGATTGTTATGTGCCTAGTGGGGGTCAAGGTCAAAGATGGAGGCATTTGTTGCTAAGCAATCCACGTTCATGCACCTTTAGTTTAGCAATTTCCTTTTATTTATTTTGCATGTTATTTTCTTAATTCATGTATGTTAGTTAGGAGCACTAATGGGATAGTGGGTTTAGTGGTTAGTTTCTATGTATATTTGTAAGGCTATATAATAGCCCTTGGTATGTTGGTTTAGATTATGAATGAAAATGAATGATCTTGAACTTCTCTCTAAGTTTCTAATCTAGCTTCTTATCTAATTTCTTGAGCTTGACCCACTCAAACGGGTTACTTATCCGGTTAGAACCACATCAGTGGTATCAGAGCGGCCTTGATCCCCTCTATGGACGCTCGTGAATGGAATGCTACAATGGCTCGAATCGAGTCGACGCTTTTTGAGATAAGGGATCTTCTCAAAAGCGAGTCCCGAAGATGGGCAACCTACACCACCATTTTTTCTACACCACCGGTTTCGGCCGCCACACCACCACCATCTCCAACGCCACCATTAATTACCGTTACCGCGCTACCACTGGCTTTCGCCACACCACCACAAACTGCCAAACCGCCACCGAAAACCAAACCGGCCACCAAACCAACACCTTCATCTGTGTTGTTTGCGACCACACCACCAAATACAACCGCATGGAAACCTGTCTCTCAACTAGCAACACAGATCCTTTGCGAAACATTTTGCGGAATTCAACTACATCGACAACCAAGCTCATGCTCCCAACCCAAGATACATACTGCCAAAAAAATTCCATTGATGTTGGTGTTTCATGGTTTTCATGATTACCATGATCCAATATATGGAGAGGGAATGGAAAACTCTTGTGAGCCAGGACATGTAGGTCAAGTTTGATAGGTGCTAATGCCATGGGAAAGGTTATTTCTTATCAAAAGAAAATTCAGATTTATCACGACAATTGCAACTTTAAGGTCGGTAGTAATTGTGCGATAAATTTAACTACGTGGGTTGTATTCCATGATGGAAATGAACCGAGTGCTCCTGGGTTAACCGAGTGGCATCCACCGTGGGGCGTTTCGTACGAGAGTATCAAAGCTTCACCTTGAGGACAAGGTGAATTCGAGTGGGATGGATTGATATGTGCCCACGTTTACGATCTTACCCATGATTTGCACTTAGTCGGTTATTTTTATTTATGCATGTAGTGTTAGTTCTTTAATTCCTAGGTAAGTATTTAGTGGATAATATTGGTAGTAGTGGATTATCCACGTTCACATGTTTCCATATTAACATGTTTTCTTATTTACTTCTTTTTAGGATGGTTGTAAGCCTATTAAAGGCCTTAGGTTTTTCAATTAAAGGGTATGAATGAAATAAATTAAGTCTTGATCTCTCTCTAATGTTCTATTTAGTTTCTCTCTATTTTCTTTGAGGTTTACCCACTCAACGGGTTACTTATCCTATCGGTACACATCAGAAATTCCACAAAACACTTGTCATGCACAACAATTAGCAAACTGTAAACGCAAACCAAACCTCCAACAGCAAAATCAAATACAAAACACCACGCAAGAAATCCGTAATGAGAAAGCAAATGAAAATAAAGATACCGGAAGAAGATGCGTGCATAGAACAATCGGAAGTACCACAACCACCAACACCACCTAAAACAAAAAGACAAAAAACAAACATAAGAAATCGCTACATACACCGAAAAAATTAGAAGGGAAGCATAAGCAAAGACACGATCAACCGTGAAAGGTTACGAAAAGCAACCACCACCAACCGTTCTGATATCCGGTGGTGACACGATCATAGAATAAAGTTTGATGGACAAAAAAGGTTATGAAAACAAACCAGCACCAATAGTTCGGAGCTCCTATCACAGAAGAAAAGTACACAGACACCATTACAGTGCTGCATGTATGAAGACTAAACATAAGCATGAAGGACATGTGTTCTATGTACACACAAATATAACCAGCAACCATTACAATTAAGTTAAAATATGATCACAACTCACAAGGTGAGTAATGAATCAAATGGAGAGAAAAGAATTGAAGTTTGAATTGAAGTATGGCCCTTCGTCTGTTCAAGATATTAATAATTAGATTTAGGGGTAGAAGAAGAGGAAGAGACTGAAAGTAATGTATACAGTTACAAAATTGAATGGGAGAATTGAAAGGGGTCGGTTATCCTTGACATAAGGGCAAGAATGGAATGAAATTTTAGGTTTTAAGTAATATCAAATCATAAGATTACACTAATAACCTTGTAAGTGTCTTAATATACCTTTAGGTGACTAATTTACCCTTATCAATTAAGCTTTATTAAGTTGTATATGTAGCTACAAAACTTGTACCTATGTCAAAATTCCAATATGGTACATCACTCCTCCTTTATAATGTATTATAGATTATAGATTATAGATTATAGATTATAGATAGTTTATTATGTTGTTCGAGTTTTTTTAATGAGTACTAGTTTAAATAATCTAAGCCCCCCTTATCTTGAAATCCTAGTTCCGCCTCTGTCATTGGCAATAATATGTTATTGCTGGTTTGAATTTTTGATGTGTTACGTAATTATTTTATGAAAGATACGAAATTGATTTTTAAGATTCTTAAACTGCTACTACGGCTTACGGTTGTGGCACGTTCTAATAAAATCTACTAATCAAGAAGTTTTTAACAAATAATGTTGACTTTAAACAAAGGACAATCATTTTCAACATCTATTGATAAAGTGACGGCAATACCACTCACGTGGATACTATCGTGTTTAATTGGTGTAAATGAATACCGAATAAATGTAATATTTTTATGGGGAAGGCAAGTTTGGATAGGATTCCGACTCAGTGTGCTCTTCGAAGGAGAAATATTTATGTGGGTGATGGTTTGTGTGTGTTTTGTGGAGAAGTGGAAGTAACTTCGGACCATTTGTTTTCGGCTTGTTGGTTGGCGGGTGGAGTGTGGAATGGTATAGTATAGCGAATTGGTGTAACATAACCCTGTTCTTTGTTTTCTCAACTACCGATGTGATTCAATTAGTTAACTATTTGGGTGGGTTGGAGACTAAGAAAGAGATCATATATGGAGTTATTATTTTGACGTGTCGGAGAATTTAGAAAGCTAGGAACGGCAAACATTTGTGGAGATGACATGTCACTCTCTTTAGAATTAGATTAAAGGACATATTTTTTAAAGACGCAAACATTTACCTTTTTGTTTTCTCAAAATCCAACATAAAAATTTAGTAAAAAAATAGTACAAAAAAATCCAGTACAAAAAATCTAGCACAAAAAAATTAACTAAAATCTGACCCGTGCGTGTTGCGGCAGGGGCATGTTGCAAACAATTTGTGTTGCTAGAGAGATTTGTGAATTGTGATGCTACATAGACGATTCTCCCATGCGTTGCGGCGGGGAGCTTTATACGTATGTTGCTATAAAAGATCACATCTAACATTGTCAAATATTATAATTCACAACTGACAGTGTTCCATGTCTACATTGTCTACTTCTTAGCATGTTAACATTGTCACTATCATCTCCTTGGATGACAAACAAAACAAATATTATCAACATAGTTTGTAAGCAGTTACAAAAGAAGGTATTATCATGCGTTGTTGTTGACCATCTGCTATGTGTTGTATTTCTTGAACCTCGAGTCGTTTGTGTATGATATTAGGAACAAAACAAAGCATGTAAAATGATGGAAGAAAGAATAAGGCCCTTACATAGTTTCTTTGGAAATGTTGTGTGTGTTCTCCGAAAACGACGCCAAAAATTTGATGTGTCAGTTTTAGTAGTTTAAAATATATCATTTTCCAGCATCAAAAACTTGATGTATAAACACCAAAAACGTTGGTATGAGAAAAAAAAAAGATAGTTTTACTAAAACGATATTGAGTTTTAAATTTATAAGTAAATGATCACAACAAATATTCGAAAAAAAAACTAAACTCATCATAGCCTTCACAATAACAAAGATCACCATTCACTAACAACATGCACCACCGCAGACGATGGCCAGCCACCGACCAGCAAAAAACCAACAACAAACCAAATAAAATAACAATTAGCCAATACGCAAATGCTAGGTCAAATACACAAAAACAACACGCGAAACCCACACCTAATAAGCCACAAAACATCGTCGAAGATACGCTACATAGCAAAAAAGCAGTATCAAAACCGCAAACAAAAGCAAATCACTAAAGAAAACGTAAAATAAATACCGATCGTACATGAAAAGCAAGGACGCCAAAACAAGATGCAAAGCAAGAAAGAGAGACTAAACTTGAGCTAAAGAAACCGGCTGGAATAAAGAAGAAAAAAAATAGTGGAAAACACGTGTAAGCAGAGGGTGAAGAAACCACGCGGCACAACCCACCACAACGCATAACCCAAAGCGAGTTGAATAAACCAGCTCGACTAAAGCAAAAGAAAAAAATAGTGGAAAACATGTGTAAGCAGAGGGTGAAGAATCAGCAACACCCACCACGCATTAAACCAACACAGCACGCGGCACAACTATTTTATAATCAATACCAGTTTTTTTTTAAACCATAAGTAAACTAATGTATAAATAAATGGGTTGTACCTCATTAACTTCAACAAAAACCTTGTTTAGAAGTGAAACAAAGACACCTTGATTCAGATACACATTAAACAGAAATTTAAGCTGGTAAATGCCACAACAAAAAGGGCATACCGCATACAGGTGTGCACACACACTTGAGGCCACACCTTTGAACTATTTACACAACCACAACATATTAAACAGAAATCAAACGAAACACCACTTGGGATATCTAAAACAAACTCATCTCCCAGAAGACACCAATTTTTTATCTTTATCGTCTTGTGTCGATTCAGATGTCGACTTCAGGGGAATAGGAAGAGGAAGAGGGAGACTTGGTGAGCCTGAACCCGCTGCTGACACGATTGGCACTGGTGTCAAAGGAGGTGGCGCAACCTCCTGTTGCGTGTGCTCAGGTTGTGGATTATACACAAAAGAAAGGTCCCGGTTGGCCCCGAGTGCCACCAGCTCTTTCTCCTCTAGACCTTTTGGCGGGCCTAAACTGCTTCGATCGGGCTTGTGTTTTGCCAATGCATCTTTGAACTTCTTGATCTGTATTATCATAGTAGTCGAGTTCAGATAATCATCGTTTATAACGTTACTAAAAAAACGAAAATAATAATAAATGTACACGGACCGTAGCATTGGTACAGCTAAAGCTACAAAGACGACCCTCAGCCCCTCTATAGAACCGAAAGAATGGAAGAACATGAACATTGAGACTATAACACATAGATTTGTGCTCCTCATAGTTCACTTGCAGAAACTGCACGTCCGGATTCATCTCTGCTAATTGACATAACTACAAAAATCAAAGAAAAAAAAATATAAGAACCGAGTTATTATAAAAGATCGATAAAGTGTAAGAAAAGATTTGAATGTGTAACATACATACCTTGGGGTGAAGAGCTCTGCAGCCACCACAACCAGGTGAAAAGAAATCAACAACAACTAGTTTATCACCTGCTTTCAAAAGAGAATCAACAAGATCTTCTGCACCTGTTATTTCCTTCATGTTTGGTTGAAGTCCTTTTTCCCACCATTTTACAGATTTCCCAAGGCTAATCATACTCATCTGTTTAATCACAATTTCAAGATATTTATTCACTAATAATTTCAAGAAATGATTCATAAATATTATGCTATTACATAATACATGAATTCCATTAAGATTTTAAGCTACAAGATTTTTGAAACAAAGATCTGTATTCTAACACTCATACATATAAAGCAAAATGTATAAAAAACAGCATCAAGGAAGATCATACATGTTTGTTGTTTTTCTGGATTTTAAAACATGGTAAAACAGTAATTTACCTATTCTGAAGTAATTTATATCTGGGTAAAACACCAAGTTCTCATTTTTCTTGTTTCTTGGTTAAAAAAGTCATTTTATTTATATACCTCATATAAATAAACCAAAGAGAGAACTACTATTTGCATCCCTGTGTTACAGTGGTTTTAACTACTTGAATCCAAAGTTGAAAACTTTAGCTACTTGCGTCCCTGGTTGGAAATTAACTAACATCTTGAGTCCAAACAAAAAAGAAGAAAAAAAAAACAAATCTTGAAGACAGCAATCAAAAGCTAAAACTTATAAAGGTAACATTCAATTTAAATTTTAAAAATGGTAATAAGTTATAAATCAAAAAACAGACCTTAACATCAGAAGAAGCAGCAGCAACAGCTCGGATACGATCCCTTCTTTCTTGACCTCCTAAAGCCACACGCCGACCAAACAAATCGCTGTCGACGGATGACCGAAGGGCCAAATTCGATCCCGAATTCGACGAAACCGGCATCTTTACCATAACAGGAGAGAAATGATCAAATTTATTGCAAGCAAAGCCATTGTTACATGCAGAAAACTTATAACCATTACTTATCATCTTAGCCATGATGATTCTTGATCTTTCCAAATTCAATTTAATTGCAGAAAAATGTTATCTTTTTTTTTTTAGTTTTCTGATTGGTAAGGCAAGATCAAAGATAAAGATTTAATTCTGAGTTATTGGATTGCTTCTAGTCAAAGACCTTAAAAGGGGCAATGGGATTGCTTATTGTGTAACTTCTATGTATACGTGTAAGTCTAAAAGTGGTTTGAAAATTGAGCTTCAAGAAATTGTGGGGTTACTATTTTTTTGTTTCTGGATTATTTACATTTTTTTCTGGACTATGCTTTTCCTAGTCACACTCAAATCAGATAACATCATCCAACGGTGGATAAATTGGAAACCAGATCACACAATCTGTTATCTGTGGTTACAGTTTACCCCTTGTGTTCACATGAAATTCTATTTCAGTCCTTCAATATTTAAGTTTATATAATAACCATTTGATGGTTCTTTCATTAAAGATAAAGTATGAGTCAAGAAAATACAGAGTTCAGGGGGCAAAATGTATATAGATAAACATGAAATTCAGGACCACAATAAAAAGATATGATCCTAAATGGTAGATGAAGAAACACGTGATTGGGCTCTTTGTCACCCACGTGGCTCCACATATGTTAAAAAGTTAAGAGGATGTTAATTTACGATATTACCCATGTAGAAAAAGGAGTGGTTATTAGTTGTTACATTATTACTTGAATAAAATATGTGTTTCTGCAAATATTTCATTTGTGAAAATAGAAAAGAAATATCTTGAAAAATGGGTGTTCAGTAACGAACTAGTAACGAACTACTTGACCCGACCAGACTCGAATTTGCAAAGGTTCTATATTCGGGTTTAAACTAAGGCCTACCATGGTTTGGACTTATTAATGTATAGAATCTTGATGGTAATGCAAGTTGTTTTCACTCGTTTTTGCCGGTGGAATGTACCGGCCAAACTGGATAATCATGAGCTTGCCTTTAAATATAAATCCATTTACCAGATTATGCAAATCAACATCTTATAGTCTACAATAAGAATTGATAATAAAATTCAAATATTCATAAAAAGGTAATTTTTTGTAAAGATATTAAGAACCATACCAGAGCATGAAGCGCAATTTCAGTCTTTGATAATGTCACGAAAGCTTGACTTCTCATTCATCCTTTTTGAAATCAAAACACGAAGATGAAGTTACATGTTAGTTTTATACAAAAGGTCATTATTTCAAATTTTTGAATAAACTTATGTTTATTAACATATAAGCCTTATTTTGCATGTTGACGGGACGACTGGCATGTCATTAAGCGATTAAACAGTGCCACGTCAGCAATTTACTGGTAAAGCAAATGAGATTAGTTGCTAATATTTGTAAATAAATTGTAAGTTGGTTTCTGTTTTCCTTTCCGTCCAAAGGAATGCTTTAACCTCATGTGGTCTGTGTAAAGTAAAGGTGCATTCGACCCCATAGCATAATATAAAGTCTGTTACTAAATTCAGAAAAATGTGTAGACTTTGTTTCTATTACGCGCACTGTGCCCATGAATGTATGGATTCAGAATATGCCATGCATTCACAATATAGAAGCTTGATCAAGAAATTTATGTTAAACAGAACATGTTACCTACATTAACTTCACAGAAAGATTTGATTTAGCTGTTACAGTGCTTCCAAAAACGTGCCTGCAACACACACAACAACATAAGATAAACCTAAAGTATCATGTTTGCCATTCAGAAGGGGTTGGCGGCCCAGCTTGTTGCCCGCCTGCCCGCTATCTTGATGTAATTTTTCACGGTTATGTGTTTAATTTCAACAAAAACAATTGAAAGTAAAAAAAAATATATATATATATCCGTATTACTCTTTCCAAAAACACATCAGCTTCTTAGGAAAATCAGATACGGTTTCTTTGGCATTCAGACTTACGGTTTACCAAATACAGGGTAGATGTCATCTGCAATCACATCTTTTGCCAAGTTTTTTATATACAAAAAAGGTGCAGGATTTCCAGCATTATAAATCTGCAGAAAGTTAAGAAGACTGTAAATTATATTGATTATGATGTTTGTTTAGTAATTAAAAGTTACTTGGTGATACCTTAAAGGCTTAAACATTGGAAGGGATAAAATTTCTTCTAGAGGCAATTTTCCATGTTGCAATTCCTTAACAGTAGCAAAGGGTTTAGTATTTAAATTCTCATTCTCTATGCCTTGCTCGGTATGAGTTTGTTTAGGAATAAATTTAATCTGCAACAAAAACGATACATAACAAGTAAATTTGCAAGAGAACAATAATAACAATAACAACAACGTGCAACACAAGGTTCCTCTTTTTGATCAATGGGATCCCTAAGGAACTAAGGTACTAAGGTGGCAGGTCTTAATCCAACAGACTCATGAGCTAAATCTTTGTCCATACCAGGACCCACACTAGCTTCTTGTTTGACACGCTTGCGCCAAGAATCGTCATTTTCCTAAAAATATATCAGAAGTGTTTCGGGTAACTTAAGGGGTCTTTGGATGTGTTAAAGTGATTACGTAATATTTAATAATAAGAATCAGAAAATCAATTGAATAAACTGGGTAGTTGAAAATGGTGCTTGAATGTGCTACTAGCGTTTGAAATTCTAATCTAGATAATAAGATATAAACAGACAAAAAAAAACATACCCAGTAAAATCTCATTCATAGATCAGATATTACATATTAGATATCTATTTGCAAAATTCTAAATTTTCCCGAAATGATAGATAGAGTGATCAAAGATGACATTTGTTTTTGTGAAAAGGCATAAATGCCTTCTTTTTGTAAAAAAAAAGAGTTTCTCATTTGATACGCTTGGCCGCTTGCGCTGAGAACCATCATTTTCCTAAGAAGTATCAAAGTGTTTGAGAAACTTAAGGAGTGTATGGATGTGCATTCTATAAAATGGTTACATAAGATACCTGTTTGCAAAATTCTGAATATTCAAGAAGTGAAGAAACTATAGATAGAGTGATCAGAGACGACATTCATTTTTGTAAGAAAGTATAAATGGTTTATTTTGTGGAATATGAGACTAGTCTCTCGATGGGAATTAAAAAACGGTAATCTACAATTTTATTTTACCTCAACTGAAGACTTCAACTCTGATTCACTGCTTGAGAGATGGTCCAAACTGGAGTATGCATCTATAGGCGAGGTGGTGGACCTGGTGGTTGAGGTGCTGAGGGTGGTAGAGGTAGGGTCGACAGTGCTGCGCGAAATGGAGCTGGAATATTCATTTTGTTCATCAAATGCAAAACCTGACATGAAAGAAGTAATACACACAGTCTAGATATTATATCAAGTGACAATTCTAAGAACAATTTCATTTTGTTCATCCTGAAGGCTGAACATATATACTTACATCATGTCATCAGTTTCATCCTATGTCAGCTATTTTCACACTGGGTATCCACGTCATCAGTTTCAGACAAGTGGGACACTACGTCAGCTATTTTGCACAAATGGCATCCCTAATCCCACGTTATCATAACGTATCGTTATTCAAAATTATACACAACATTGGAAGACTGGAACAAAACTGAAACTTGCATGGTCAAACCTCAAAAAGAAGTTCAACGACCTAGGTGGAACAGTAATGAACTTGATTCAATTTAGTGCCATTTGCCTTAATAATCTTATAATCCTTTCAGTTTAGTGTCGAAATACAACTTACTCAAAGTGAGGATAAAATGGATACTCAATCTCAGATTCTCAGGTTGTTAAGCGATAGGTTCGGGTGTCGGCAAAGATTTTGTAATGAATTACTGCTTTGAATCTTTGGCTACGGTAGCATCATCACTCGTGGACATAGCATCGTTTCCCACGGTTGGATAATTCATGGAGATCTATTAACGTCTGGTGATGTAATAGCTCTCTCAATGAACAAAACTTTACCAATAAATCTTAACCTGAACAAACCATCAAGAAAGTAGCACTTAAAAAATTATAAGATATGCGACCTAAACACAGAATAAAAGAAAATTCTTTAGCCTGCCATATTGAATTACCCATTAAATCGGCCTTGTGCTTGATTTGCCAAACTCTCATTGCTAAAATCAACAAATGCACAGTTCCTAATCCTGCATTTATAGAACTTATGCCAATGTAATTAAATAAAATAACAATGAGTCATGATTAACTTTACTCCATGAGTTAATTGTAATTTGAGCCAACATGAACAAAAACGATTATTTGTGTCCAAACTTGAACAAAAATGATTATTTATCTCTCTCACACACACCGAGGGAGAGAAAGAACGCACAGATATATAAGAAACGCGACAGTTCACATCAAAAGTAAGAACATCAAATCAAAAGCTATAAACTGTTATAATGGCTTAGCAGGACTATTCTGTTGTTCAAAAGTTGGGGATATAATCCACATGATATAATATAAAAACAACAAGAAGTGTTCATTCACATTCAAGCACCCAGCATATATGATATTATGATGTAACTTTACTAGTGTATAAAAAAATGAGTAGAAAAAGCCCAACAAACTGTCTACACTTTGCAAAAACAGTTAGAATTCAAATACAAATAGCTAAAATAAAAGGCATTCAAGACAATGTGACCAACATTCTTTAAGGCTTTTTGCCACTTGGTTGGCAATACCCTCATGGCTGTTAATGTTTTATTAAGTAAGCAATACAGTAGGATCGTGCAACAAAAAAGACCAATGCCTTGTTTTTTGGACATTACGTCGAACACCTGGTGTGCCCCTGTATTATCAGCCATTAAAAACAAACAAAAAAGTTGGTATAAACCCATATAGCATAAATACTACTTAAAGATCCCGCATAGCAAAAAACAATCATGATGAACCAAATGATGTAAGCATCAGTGTTTGTTTGAACGCTTGGAAAGGGGAAGACGACGAAGATCGTTATTGGGCCGGGGGCTCATAATTTGAGATCGGCTCACATTGGACTCTTTTATAGTGGGCCTAATAAGTTGATAAAGTTTTCTAATTAACATACAACTAGTTTTTAACCCGTCGTGTGTTGTGACGGGGCACGGAAGGGTTCAAACTATAGCCTAACTAAACGTATAATATGTGATCTGAGTCATACGTACGTAACATACAAACTAAAGCACGAAAACGAATACCAAATTTACGCCAAAACATAGACAAACAAAAAATTATACAAAAAAGTATACCAAATATATGTCGAAATGTAGACGATCTCGAATTTACACCGATTATGCGGCATGATTATGTATAGATTATTTTTAACCCTTTATGGCAAAACGTAAACCAACTATAATTTAATCGTCGAGTCAAAACGTATTATATTTGACTCGACTCGTTTCAAGAAATATTAACTCGACTTTATACGGACACATCCTTAAAAATAAAAACATAAGAAATTAGTTTACGATAACCTTGAAACTTCTCCATAATAGAATAATTAGTCACTTGTGTGTTTTTCTTTGCAGTCTTGACACAAAGTCTTAAGCTTGAAACCCTCTTAAGGTCTCAAATTGTATGGAACAAACAAAAACTTTTAAAACTTGGACAAACACCATATGCATAGACGGGACTACTCATGTATTGCGAGGTCAACCGACCCCATAAGTTTATTTTTATTTTTATATATAATGTATATTACGGTTTTTGACTTGGCCCTGTGATTATATGAACATCGACCTCCGAAAACTTTTAAGTTATTTACAATTTATCAATATATACTGTTCAAATTTGACCCTCTTATGCGAATCATACATGTTCTTACATGATGAACAATTGTAGGAGTATGCACATATGTGCAAGGATTCACAAGAGAGAACAGAGGGTGGAGAATCGTTTATGATATGCACAACAATAATTTTATGATTCCACACTTTACAAATGATGACTCATATGAGTATCTATACCCTTACATAAGATGACGGTTAAATAACCCCTAGGCTAACCGACATACAGGGGCGGACATAGGCTATTGGGAGGGGGTGCGGACGTTGCGGCTCAACTTCGCGCGCGTAGTGGAAATTTTTTTTTTTTTACGATTTTTCAAAAACGTTACTACTGAAATAAAATTTACGTTGCTACTAAAATTTAATATACGTTACTACTAAATGAAATTATACGTTACAACGTTACGTTACTCGAAAAAATATTTACCGAACTCGACTAATGATAACTAATCTAATACCTATCGTATAAATTATTACTACAAATAACCCAATAACACATCCAAACTCCAAAGCCCAAATCTAATAACTTTCCCCTAAGGCCCTAACCCAAATAAGCCCACAAGTTTGTTTTATGTCTTGTGACAAAAAAAAAATGAAAGCAGCAGATCGAACACCCCCAAAAAAAAGAGGAAAAGGAAAGTAGGAAAGCAGCAACAACCCTAACCCCAGTCGCCCCTCCGCCGCACCTCCGCCACCCCTCCGCCGCCCCTCCGCCACGCCTCCTGCCTTGCAGCCAGCGGTTGTTCGCTGCTGTGGTAAGTTTTTTTTTTTTAATTGGCTGAAAGTTTGACTGTGTCGCGTATGTATGTGGATTAGCTTTGAAAGATTGTTTAGTGACAATTATACAAAATAGGATTATTTAATTTGAATGTATTGTTAACTACTTAACTTGATTAGTTGATTGTTATAATTGATTATATTGTCTTTGATTAATTGATTAGGTTTGCGATTCTAAAGATGAAACCACGTTCTAGTACTAAACAAGCACTTATTGGCAATTTGTTTAAAAGAAAAGCCCCCGAAAATTCTGAAATTGGTTCAAGTAATTCTCCAAATATTGAAAATAAGGATGTGAATGATGATGTTGGTAATAATGATAACGATATGCAAACGGATGATGATGTTGCTAATAATGTTGCTAATGATATGCAAACGGATGATGATGTTGCTACTTCATTAATAAACTTTAATAAAGATTATATGCTTATTGTTATTTTGTTTAAATAGGTCAGGGGACAGGGTTATGATGGTGCGAGCAACATGCGAGGAGAGTTTAATTGATTAAAAGGTTTGATATTGAGAGATAACCCGTCAGCGCATTACATACATTGCTTTGCTCATCAACTTCAGTTAGTGATTGTGGCTGTTGCAAAAAAACATACAGGTGTTAAAGAATTTTATGAATACCTTGCAATGGTTGTTAATACGGTTTCTGCTTCTTGTAAGCGAAAAATAATCATGTTGGAGGCAAAAAGAGAGAGTGGAAAAAGAAATTCTTCTAGGTGAGATTAAGACCGGAAGAGGATTAAACCAGAGGTTTCCCTTGCACGAGCCGGAGATACACGATGGGGTTCTCATCATAGAACAATTATAAGTTTGATTAAATTATTTCCGGAAGTTGTTGAAGTGCTTGCTTTTATTAAAGAAGAAGGAGAGATTATTCAACAACGATCTAATGCAAGAGGTATTTTATCATATTTTAAGAAGCTTGAATTTGTGTTTTATATGTACTTGTTAGATGATATTCTAGGCCTCACAAATGGTTTATCAAAACATCTTCAAAAAAAGAGTCAAGATTTGTTAGAAGCGGCTAAATTGTTAAATGGAACGAAGCGAGCATTGAATAATATAAGACAAAACGGGTTTGATGGAATGTTGGCAAAGGTGACATCTTTTTGTGAAAAAAATAAGATTGAGATGGTAGAAATGTCGAAAAGTTATGGTAATCAAAGAAACCGTAAGAATGTCGTTACTAACCGACATCATTTTGAAGTTGAAGTTTTTAATACGGTTTTGGATTTGCAAATTCAAGAACTTGAAAGTCGATTCAGTGAGGTATCAACAACTTTGATAGATAATATGTCGGATTTAAATCCTTGTGATTCGTTTTCTAAGTTTGACATACCTAAGATCCTAGCATTTTGTGAGATGTATCCGAATGATTTTAGTGAAGAGGATGTCTTTCGGGTGATCTTTCGGTATTTTATCACACATTAAAGGAAGATGAAAAATTTGCAAAACTAAATGGAATGTGTGATGTTGCTCGTGTAATGGTGGAAACCGAAAAACATAAAACTTTTCCTTTGGTTTATCGGGTGTTGAAGTTAGCATTAGTTTTGTCGGTTGCAACCGCAACCGTTGAGAGGTGTTTTTCTAAGATGAAGCTTATCAAGATGGATTTACGCAATAGAATGGGTGAGGACTATTTGAACAATGCTTTGATTTGCGCGGTTGAAAGAGAGACTTTTGATAAAGTCAAAGAAGATGACGTAATGGCTCGATTTCAATCTTTCAAGAACCGAATGGGCGAAATCTATTAGGTATGTGTCTAAAATTATATGTTATCATGTTGTTATCTTTATTTCCTTTACATTGTATGAAACTATGGCGGAAAAAAAATTTGAACGTTGCTACTGAAAAATATTTCTAGCTCCGCCACTGCCGACATAACTATAATTAACCGACCAAACTTGTTGCTTTGACTTTTCTAGTTGACTTCCTAGATACATCATAAGTTTGATTAAGATTATTTTGATTATTTTTTTCTAACATAATAAATGTATTTGAAACACAAAGCAAAAAGCAAAAATAGGAATACCAAATTTGATTAAACTATACAACTATTCTTTGTAAATAGTTATTGGCATAAATGACCTAGGTAATTAGGATTCATACACCCCCTATTTAGGATTCATACACCCTGGTCCACATCACATACCAATAGGAGACTGTCACATACCCCAGAATGTGATGTCACACCCCCAGAATGTGATGTCACAAGGTGTATGAATCCCATAACCCATGACTAAAATAGAAAACAGGACCAGGATTACTAGTCTGATGATTATTTATTAACTCTAAATAAATTAAATATTAAAAGACCCATCAAGCATCTGTTTACCAAAAATAATAAAACAATTCCAATGTCCCATGTTTCTATGCATTAATCCCGGATTGTTTTTTTTTTTTTTTTTTTTTTTTGAAATAAGAACTTCATTAACCACAAGGCCACAAGCGTCCTCAAAGAGAGGACCCTAAGGCAAAAAAGCGAAATACATCAATCTATAGGATATTTACACCAATCAACCCAATTCTTGACTTTTAATCTAGATCTATGACGCACCCAAAAAAACGAGGTGGATTTAATACATTCCACCACTTCAATCGGACGTCTACATTTATCCTCAAAAATCTCAGTGTTGCGCTCGTTCCAAATACACCAAATAGCAGTGTAAATAATGCCCCTGATCGCGGCCTGTCTTCTTTCTGGACTGAATCAGCGTTTGGGATCTGCAGAAGATCTTGAACATCAAACAGCAGCGTATTCTGCAGCCTGCACCAGTGAAAAATCCTCCACCAGACTTCCGCCGAGAATCTGCAGCCTGTAAACAGGTGTAAAACTGATTCTGCAGCTTCAAGACAAAACGGACAGGCATCTGCGGCTAAAACTACACCACGTTTCTGCAACTCAACTTTAGTAGGAAGATGATTACGGACGAGCCGCCACATAAGGAGCTTGCATTTTAAGGGAGGCCAGCCTTTCCAAACTACCTTACTACCAAAACTATCGCTGTTAACAATTCTGAAATAATTTTTAGCCTTACGAACCGAATAATTCCCATCTCTATCTCCACTCCAAGTCCACCTATCATTGCCACCCTTCCTTTGATAGTCGTAAATCTTCTGCAGCAGCGAGAACAGCTCCAAAACTTCTTCAGGAGTGGATGGGTTTTCTACGCCACTCCCAAATTAAGTTTCGAGCGTTGTTGTAATTTGTCACCCTGCCATCCACCTTGACCCATTTGTTCTTCTCTAGGCTGAATAGGAGAGGGAAACGATCTTTTAGCGGAGTGTCGTCAACCCCAAACATCTGTCCAGAAGTTGACCATAGACCCATCCCCAACAAAAGCTTTGAACATATTCTTACATCTTCTACCATCTGGAAGTTGCTTATCCCCTATTCTGCCAATTTTTTTCCAACTACCGCTCGAATAGGTACTACAAGGAACTGACAGCCACATCCGACAACAACTGTTACACTCAGACACTATTTTTTTCCACAGAGACCATCCTTCCTTCTTAAAGCGCCAAACCCATTTCAATAGTAAAGCATCATTTATGTGGACCAGCTTGTTAAGACCAAGACCCCCTTCTTTTTTAGGCCGAGTAATGTCTTCCCAATCCACCAATAAATTTTCTGCTCTCCGGTAGAACCCGCCCAAAGAAATTTCCGCATTATCCCTTCAATCTGATCAACCACAGCATCGAGCTTTATACAATGAGAAGTAGTATATAGGCAAATTTTCTAGCACCGACTTTATAAGAATTAGTCTACCCGCCATAGAAAGAGTTTTGGCTTTCCAAGAACTAAGCCTCGATTTAACGACATCCACCACCGAAGTCCAATTGCAAATACGATTCATGTTCGCTCCCACCTTAATGGCTAAATAATCGAACGGAATAGAACCCCTTTTGCAACCCAAAAGACCCATCATATACTCGACTTCCCATCTTCCGTACCAACACCAAACAATTTAGACTTATTTAGGTTTTATACGAAACCCGAACATAAAAAAAAACCCGAAGAATTCTAGCCGTATTCTCTAAGTTTTCCCAACCACTCTCCGACAATCAAGGCGTCGTCCGCATAAAATAAGTGAGAGATCCCTATCCCATCATTCAAAAAGGAACTCCACGGAATACATTTACCTCCTTCGCTTTATTGAGCATCCATGAGAGCGCCTCCATAACAATCAAGAAAAGGAAAGGGGAGATAGGATCTCCCTGACGAAAACCCTTTTCGCATTTAAAATCGAACGTAGGAGAACCATTCACCAAACAGTCGCACGCGCTGTAGAAAGGATACCTCTAATCCACATACACCCATCTACTAGGAAAACCCATTTGCGAAAGAATAGAGATTAAAAAGGACCAATTGACATTGTCGTAGGCCTTCTCAAAGTCTATTTTTA